>PVKU01003105.1:0-30568 GCA_004027475.1 Anoura caudifer
TGCCACATCAAACACTATCCACAAACTACAGCGTAACATCCACACTTACCACGCAGAGTTCACATCATCAGAACAAAAACAATTTTCCACTTGAGTTTGCTTTCAGTTGGCCTCGAGGGTACGCCAGTTTACCCTTTCTGGTTCTGTAGTTCCAACTGCCATAGTGACCCACATCCCTCTTCTATTATTATTATTATGCATCAGACTGAGTCAAGAGAATGTTGGGGCACTTGCACCAGAGACACGGCCTTGCTTTCCAACAGTGAGCAGGGAAACAGGAAGCCTCTGAGAGCTGCCGCCACCCTGACTCGATGTCAGGGCAAACACAGACACACGCATGCTCTGCGGAAACATCAGGTGCCTGAGCGCCGTCCCGGCCAACACCTGAGCTTGCGGGCGCGGCTAAGAGGTGCTCTCTGTTCATTCCCTCCACTCACCTCGGAGAGTCATTACGTTGATAAATTAAAAACCTTTTATATTATAGAGCCATGACATTTTTACGTTGAAAAAGACCTTGGATGTCGGCCCATCTGACCCAGGCCCAGAGACGTCGACGGCTTTGCCTGTCATTAGGTGATACCATGGGTGACAGTGATGGAGCCCAATTCTCAACAGGATGCCTGTGGGAGCCTCCCAGGGGGAGGGAGCGTCATCCCACTCAAACCGCTGGGCAGCGCCCTGCTCCAGGCCCAGCAAATCTGCACACACCACTCCACAGCCGGGCGGCCGAACGGAAGACACCGTGCCGGCTTACTCCGCCTCTCTCCGACTCGCTGTTCGCGGTGGGACAGGAGAGAGTGCAGGTGGGGGGTGGTAGAAGGCCTGGGTATCGCCTGAGGTTACATAAATGATGATCCTATTTTTAAAATCCACATGTTAATGCTTCACGCAAGAGAGGCAGAAAAGAGCCAAATAAACCAAATGGATGGATGGATGGATGGATGGATGGATGAAATATCCGGATATAATCAAAGGCCCACAAGATCCCGGCTGATACTCTGTTTCCCGGTCCATCCAAAATATTAAAAACAGTAACGGAACAGCAAAACATAGAACCAATGGGGACCCAAATCTTGACCCCGTTCTCAAGAGTCTTCATAAGACACAGGATGTTATTCTTACACATCAAACATCTTTTAAAACACTTTGTATCCATTTCTGCCCCTCACCATCCTCCACATGGAAAATAACCCCCCAAACTTTCACTCCTCCTGAAATTTTTCCTGGCAGCACTACCCACACGATCCTTCTGGCTTTCTTCTCCCTCCGCTTTGCCCATTTTTGCTCATATTTGTTTGTTTCTTTGATTGATCGGTTATACAGTTCCCTTGGGCCTCTCTGACTTCTTCCATTTTCTCCCCCTTCTTATTACACAGAATTTTCCGGGGCCTGGGGTGGAAGGAAAACTCACCTCCTTTTCAAGGCAAGGGCAAAGGAAAGACTGGAAAAATTATGAATTAATCTCTTCCATCCCATTTACACCCGAACATGCATGTGTCTCTACAACGCGCTTCTGTGTGCCAACTTAGAAACGTGTTATTCTCCCTTGATCCCAGCAGCATGCGGCCAAGCTGTCTGTACTCAGCACGTGCCGAGAGCTGCTTCACGGCCACAGAGAACTGTGCCGCTGGAAATTTTGAAAAGTTACTGCGGTCATCGGGGACATCTCAGACCAGCCTCTCAGAGCCCAGGTGGGAATTTTAAAAGGCCACAGAACAGGCCACTTACTAGACAGTCCTGCACCCGTGCCGACCAGCAGTCTAGGAAAGAGGAAAGCTGAATTCTTCCCAGTCTCTAAGTGGGCTATTATTTAAAAACAAAAAAAGAAAGAAAGAAAAAACTGAAAACGGTGGGGTTGGTTGGTGAAGGGAAAAGGTTCGATTTCATTTTTCATCATTAAAGCCCGTTTTTACTTCCTTTAATTAAAATGTGCACAATGCACCCTTTTCTCCAGCTCTGCTCACGGGCCAAGGCCACGGCACAGAGCTTCATCTCCGCGTGCCCGGTGAGCGTGCCCGGCGAGCTGGTGCGCTGCAGTAATCTCTGGGGCTGGGGTGTCACAGCTGCGGATCCATTTGTCCCCCACTAAGGCCCGAAACACGCAAGGTGTGTGTGTGGGGGGGGGGTGCTGTGTTGGAGGAGATTCGGAAGGAAAAGGAGGATAAATTGTTCCATCTGTGCCTTGGAAACCCAGATAAATCAAACAGGAAAACTACGGTCACCTCAAACCTCCCAAGCTCACGTTTCCTCAGCTGCCCAGGGATGCCGCCTTCACGTCATCATGCTGACACGCACGAAACCCAGTGCTGCAGCGTGCCCCGTTCCGCCATCTCAAGATTTAAATAAGGAAAATGCAAACTGCTTTTGGACGCCCCTCTCTCTGTGTTAAAAGTGGCTTTTGTGCTCGAAGGGGTCTGGAAGAGATCGTGTTGAACGCTTGGCGTGGAGCACCGCAAAAGCCTGGCAGGACGTGCTGGGGTGTCTTGCCATTGTGGGAACAGCAACCCAAACAGCTAAATCAAACAAAACAAAGAGGGAGCTCGTGTGCGGCCTGGATGATGTGACGATCAGGGAGTGGTCCCTGCTTTGGGAGAAGATTAAAATCAGGGAGCGCAGCCATTGTCACCGTCCGTGCAACTTTGTAACTCATTCCAGCAACAGCCCCAGATCGATGGTGCCTGCTCGTCTGTTACCCGCGGTTGATAAATGTGCATCAATTTTTCATTCTGAAGCGTTATTTCCTTTTGCAATTTGCCAAGTGCCTTTTCACGCCCCATTTGAAGACTGTCCCACGAACAAAGCTCCTTCAGGGGAGACAAGTTAATTATCCGACTGCCACTCTGATTACAGGCTCCTGGAAGTGAAATTCTCTGCCAGCCCTGACAGCGAAGTCCCAACACCACTGTTCTATGGCAGTGTCATGTTTCTACAGGGCCACTCTCGGACGGGCGGGACGGAAGTGGCTGAGACCCCAGATCCGGGCTGGGGCAGCCCTGGCTTCACACCCTGTGCTGAACTGGGCCAGTTACTTACCCTCCACGAGCCTCCATTTGCCCCACTGTCAGATGGAGACAATGTGAGTTCCTGTGCTGTAAGATTATCATAAACATCAGAGGATACGATGTGTCCTCAGCAGCTGGCACACAGGAAGCCCTGAACTATTTCCGAGATCAGCGCCATCCCCTCCGAGCCGGAACCTGCTGCAGGGGGTTGTTTCATGAGGTTTCCCGACATTTTAGCGCTGGTTCTGGGGGTGGTTCTTCAAGACCCTGGCGAGGATGGACAACACACGCATGCTTGTTGGGACACTTTTCTAACGGCACTTGCTGTTTTTTTCCTTTCGGTGCATAATTGTGGTTTGTTCGCTCACCACTCACTTCTACAAGCTTATTATTATTTTTTTTTTTTTTTAGTCATCAAATTGTTAAGCATCCAAATGGAAGGGATCTTGGGAAAATGCCATCCTCCTCGTTAAAATAATTAGTCTCCCCTAATACCAGAGAAGGAAGGAGGTAGGACAGTCCCCTCAGCTTAGTATTCAAACACTCAAGCTATGGGATGCATATTCTAATCTGAGTTTCAGAAGAGGAAAATAAACAGTACAAGAGCCAAATATGTTTTAATTATGGCTTATTTATTCAGCGCCACTGATGCGTATCAAGCTGTGCAGAAGGTAAATTGAAGGGGGAAAATGAGGTCCCAGTTCAAGAGAGCAGATTGTCTCGGAACTCGTTACCTACACATCTGAATATTTTACGTAGGGGTCGGTGATGGGTGAAGGTAGGGAAATGGAGTCAAATCCACGCTGGGGGTGGGGCGGGGACGAGGTGGGAGAGTGAAGGGAGAGGGCAAAATGAAAGAACAGCCCCAACACTGTTCAGGTGTTGGCCACGCTGGGGCAGGTCGCGGGGGAGATGCCTGCTCCCAGCTCCTCAGAGCCCCCCACAAACCAGGAAGGACAAGACTGCCAATCAGAGGCCGTAGTTGAGACAACTCAACTCATAGCTCATCACCTGCCAGTCATGCAGAGACGGTCCAGAGTGCTCCTGGCAAGACACCTCCCCCTTGATGAGCTGATAGAATCACCAGTCCTGACAGCAACCTGGAACTATGGGCTCTTATAGCTGCAACCATGAAAGTTTTGCAGCTCAGGCAATGCCTGCTGGGTGATGCTAGCATCCGGAACCTGAGGGCTGGCGTGGCTCCTTTACAAGAGCAGAAACCATGGCGCACTCCTCCACTTGACTTCCTGTAAGCACCTTATTTTTTTAACCTCCTTTACTGACACAGAATTTGCATGCAGTACACATTACTCATTTAAAATACACAAGCTGGTGAATTTCGACCATGGTTGCTGCCCCTTACCCATGACCAGAATCGCAACATAGGGAATTTTCACCCCCGCCCCAGAGAGATCCCTCGTGACCCTGTGCGGTGGGTCACTACTCACACCCCATGCCTCTGCAGCCACTAAGCGTCTTTCTGTCAGCATCACTTTTGCAGCTTCTACAATTCATATGCAATCTCTTGTCCCTGGCTTATATGCTTTTGAGGTTCATTTACGTGTAGGGTGCATATTTGTGGTTGAGCCCCTTTTTTGCAGGAGAGTATTCCACCGCGGACATGCTACGATTTGTTTATCCATGGACATCTGGGTTGTTCCCAGCTTGCTGCTGGTGTGAATAAGTCTGCTGTGAACACGCAGGCACAGGTCTCTGTGTGAACATACATTGTTACTTCTTTGGGGGTTTGCTTGGCCATATGGTGAGTATTGCTTCGATTTATAAGAACTGCCAACATGTTTTCTAAAGAGGTTGTGTCATTTTGCATTCCCATCCTTGCCCACACTTATTACTGTCAGCCTTTATTTTAGCCTGCCTAGGGGATATCATTCTGATTTTAATTTGCATTTCCCTTAGGGCCAATGATGTTAAGCAATTTTTCATGGGCTTATTCACCATTCATATTCTTTGGTGAAATGTCTTTTTAAAATTTTGCCAATATTTTTAGTGGGTTATCTTCTTTTGTCAAGTTTTAAGAGTTCTTTAATTACTTAGAGTCAATTTCTTTAGCAGACATCTATTTTGCAAATATCTTCTTTCCTTCTATAGCTAAACTTTTCATTTTCTACATTTTTCATTTTGACAAAGTCCAATTCATCAATTATTTCTTTTATGATCCATCATTCTTGTGTCCTATCTAACAAATCTTTGCTGAAGCTAAGATCAAAAATATTTTTCTCCTATCTTTTCTATGAATTTTATATTGCCAGACTTTACAATTAGATCTACAATCTATTTCACTTTAATACTTGTGTATGAAATGAGGTGAGGACTGAAGTTCATTTTTTGGCCCGTAAGTACCCAGCGGCTCCAGCACCACCCACAGGAAAGATGAGCCCCTCCCATCGGCCAGCCTCTGGACATGCTGGTCCAAGCCTCTGGGTACATGCTCTCCACAGTGGTAGCGGGAGTGAGAGGCAGCCCCGAGATGCTAATGAAGCAATGACCTATGTGTTCAATACACACCCTACAGAGTCCAACTCCACAGTCATTTAAAATAATGGTAAAGATCTATACTTATTGATGATGAAAAGATACTTCATGAAGTATCACTTAATGAAGTGATTAAAATCATATTACAAAACAGAGTGGATGGTGCGATTCTGTGTTTCTACATAGAACAGGAGACAAGATACACAGTCAGACCGACACAAGATCTGTTCCAAAAAGTTCCTCGGGAATCAGCTCTAGGCGGTGAGTTACAGTGGTTTGTATTTTTTGCAACATTCTGAAGTTTTTCGATGTGTGTGAGAGAGATTTTCATGACCAAACAAAGAAGCTATTTCTGCTTTGAAAACGTGCTGTGGGTGGAAAGAGAGAGAACTGAGGGTGAGCAGTGAATTACTGCTCCACACTTCAAGGGCTAATCCAGACTAGAAAGTTTTACTGTGTCTCAACACCACGTGGATAGTACGGAATCTCAATATAGTTCCACCCAGCACCTGGAAAACACATTCTGACATCTGAAGCTATTATACTTGAGGATGCTGAAGTTAAACGTATGGCAATAATAAGCTCATGGGAAATATACAAGTATAAATGATGGTAGAAATTAGTAGCCAATCTATTTCAAATTAGCTTTTATTCAGAGTCAGTTGCTTATTACCGTAAGGCAATACCAAGCTAGTTTCTGAAGAATCTTGGGGAAACTCCTAATTACCTACGATTAGATTTTCTGCCTTGCAGATTTTCGGCAGTGGCTCTGGAATTATTACCCCCATTTATCCCAGGAGCCCTGCACCCCGGGGACGGGGTTGGGGGGGTGGTTATGTAGCCCAACACCTATCAAGAATAGAGTTTAAAGCTGATTAAAGACAAGAATAAAGCAAAGGAATGTGGGTGGCTTAGCATTGAGAAGCAATACCTAGGGAATCCCTAAGTTACTGCCTTCAAATTTTTTTACAGTAAAGTTATTGGCCAGCTGGGAAAGAAACATAGGAGAAGAGGTAAACTTGAGTTAAAATTAGAAAGATCTCATTTTGACCAAAGGATGTGTTTTCTTAACATTCTATTCATTTACCGCTGCGGCTCAGGCCAAGTCCAAGGCATTTGGCAAGGGATCGACGGGGGCCACACGGGGACACTTATGGGGATTACCAACAAAAGTAACTGGACTTCAGGAATCAGGATCCAACGTTTTAACCGAACGGCAGTTCCCAAAATCATCACTGAGCCCCTCAATTCATACTTCCTGAAAACCAAACAGGCCCCGCCTAAGAAGTGGGACTTCCCCTTCACGTCTTGTTCAGCGGGACAAACGGCACTCCCGGCCTCCCAGCTCTGACAGTACAGAAATCCCTCGGCCCCCCTCAGGCTCCGGTCACCACCTTCTCCTTTTCCAACCCCGGCAGGCAGGTGCAGGTGCTGCTGAGCAGAGGAGAAAGAGAAAGACAGGAAAGCAGAGGACATGGTTTCTTGGTAAGTGGTGGGGGGCGGGGGACGCAGGGGCGGGTGGAAGGAGGATAGAGCCAGTTCTGCAGGCTGGGCTTTGTGGGTGTAATGAGTTTTAAAAACCATTTGCAAAGCTGATTTAAAAAAAAGTAACTTCACACAGAGTCAGGGCTCTCAGACGGATACCTTCCTTTCCTCCCACTCTCCGCTCTGGCCCGTCTCAAGGCTTCTTAAATGAGGGCCTATGGCCTCCCCAGCCTGTGATGAAAATCTCTGCCTTCAAAGACCATGAAGGGATAAAAACGGAGCGACCCATCCGTAACTCGCATCACCGAACTCCCCTCACACCGCCTCACCGCCAGGGCACCTGTGTACATGTCTTGAGTTGGTAGACAACAGGGAAGTGTCAGCAACGTCCACCGTCACAATAATAGCAGCTAATAATTACTGAGCATTCCCTGTGGACTGATACTAAGCCAGGTACTTTTACATACATAGCATCTCATTTTATCTCCACCCCAGTTATGAAGCAGCTGTGGTGAGCGCCGCTCTTTAAAGTAAGCTGCTCAAGGTAACCCCAAAGTGGGGTCAGAGTTTGAACTCTCACCCAGCTGTCCCTAACCAGGACCTTAAGTCACCCACTGTCTTCGGCTTTACGTCTGAGAAGAGGGGACCGAACTCCCGGGCAGCAGTTGCTGGCCTAACTCCGCAGGCTACTTACTGGGGCTTTCCCGGTTTCTTTTTGCTTCTGAGTAAGATTAACCCCAGCAGAGCTCTGCACAAAACCATGTCTAATCTGGATAAAGAAGCGCCGTGAAGCCACGCAGACGAAGCTTCTTGCAGCCCCGTCGCAGGACAACACCCCCTGGGCCCCTCCCCCTTCCACCATCGCCTGCCTTTAACGGGGAAGGTTTTCAGATCTTTCCGCTAATGCTCTGCAGGAGTTTGACATGGCCCACCCTGAGGGCTGAGAAGAGACATATTTTTGGCTTGTGCTACAAGAAAGAAGAAAAAGGAAGGAAAGAAAAAAAAACACAACAAGGGAGGAGGCTGGTTTTGTTTTTAGCACTTACTCAAACAATCAGTTCACAGCTGAAGTTGACGTGGTTTCCTAAATTGTCAAGCAATTATTCTCTACTCATGAAAAAACTGCCAGTTACACAGAAACCAACTTGGCACCGCCTCCAGAATCTGATGACTCAGCATTATAAACTCCACTACCAAATTCGCGTTAATATTAATAACTATAACAATAACTACATTTTAGTTATTTTAACAGAAAAAACGGAAGTCTCAAGCTGGCGTTCAACAAACCAAATATAATCCACAGACATGTTTTCTTTCTTATACATTTTTTTTAACACGGAGAATTCACAGGAAAATTCAGATTTCTAGCTTCGCCTTAACAGTGAGAGTTAGGATTCCTGCACTCACTTTTCCCCATGACAACATTTGTCTGATCTGTACAACAGCTGTTCCCTGTAGGCAGCACATTCACTCTTCAGTTGGCCACAGTCCCCACCACTCCCTATTACCCTTCAACATCAAAATCAGGTTGCCATTTATCGTTTCACTCCTACTCTTTCTTTTCATGGAGTACAAAGCTACTTCCTGTAATGAAGGCTGTATCATAACCAGGAAACTCAAACACAGACCAAGAGGGACACACATTTCAAAGCAAAAAAAAAAAAGGCAAATACTGTTTGTTATGGAAATGAAGGATAATCCTACACCTTCCACATGCAAAGTCCTGCCTGACTCACCTACCTGGCACTGTGGGCATTCGAGGTTGTGACCCCAGCTTTACATCCTTCCTGCGACTCAGACCTTCCCATCAAAAATGTCTCCAGGCATTGCCAAACGTCCCCCAGGAGCCAAATCGCTCTCGGTTAAGAACTACTGAGTTCATCCAACTTCAGACACGCCGTGGCTGTCCTGGGGTCAGTGGACTGGGAGGGTCTGGGCCCTTCGCTTCCATAGCAGCAGGCAGGTGCCTAAAATTATCCTCAATGCTCCACGTAGTAGTTCCCCCAAAACTGAATCAAAGGGCACTTCAGTCACGGACACGGGAAAGCTAGCATTCCACCGAGGGAGACCAGTTCCGCTGCCTTGAGCTTTACGCAGCAAGGGTTCCTGCTCGCCGTAAACCAGCGGTGGGAGCGGTGGGAGCGGTGGGATGCCGGAGCCCTCCACGAGCGCTCGCGGCTGCTGCCCGCACCTGCCCGTCCGAAGCTGCCCATCAACCAAGCTCTCCAAATCCACGCCTCGTATCTCGGACGACTTCCAACATTTTCAAACCTAGTCCCAAAACAAAGGGCTTTCCGCTCAGCCAGACAACAAGGGAAGAAGGAAGGAGGAAAAGTAAATAGAAATACAAAAATAAATAAATGAATAAGTCTCTAAAGAACTTGAATGACCTCTATAGGTTGTGTCTCAATTTTGAGTTTGCTCTGTATTTGCCATTCATTCTTAGTACAAAATTACACCCTAAGTTGATAATCGTCCATGGAATAGTTCTTATGTAAACAGCCAGTAATTTTGATATATGAGAATTAAAAGAAATTTCCTAAGGCCAAATTCTGCCATATTTTAAGAGCTATGCCTTGGTTATCCTAAGAATAATTTTGCTTTAGGGATCCAATTAAAATGATCAAAACTGGAGGTTTTTCTGGATGCTAAAGATGCAACAATTTTGCACATACCTCTACAGGTTACTATTTTCCAGGAATTTCATTTTACAGATGTTTTCAAAAATCTTCAACTGAGGCTCTCTGCTCCTCCTGTTCAACAGACAGCCGTGTCTTCGTGCGCGGTGCCAGCCTCAACCCTGAGACACGATGGTGAAGATCGGAGTGAACGGATTTGGCTGTATTGGGCGCCTGGTCACCAGGGCTGCCTTTTACTCAGGCAAAGTGGACACTGTCGCCATCAATGACCCTTTCATTGACCTCAACTACATGGTCTGCATGTTCCAGTATGATTCTACTCATGGCAAGTTCAAAGGCACAGTCAAGGCTGAGAACGGGAAGCCTGTCATCAATGGGAAGTCCATCTCCATCTTCCGGGAGCGAGATCCTGCCAACATCAAATGGGGTGATGCTGGTGCTGCATATGCTGTGGAGTCCACTGGTGTCTTCACCACCATGGAGAAGGCTGGGGCTCACTCGAAGGGTGGAGCCAAGAGGGTCATCGTCTCTGCCCCTTCTGTGGATGCCTCCATGTTTGTGATGGGTGTGAACCAGGACAAGTATGACAACTCCATGAAGATTGTCAGCAATGCCTCCTGCACCACCACCTGCTTGGCCCCCCTGGCCAAGGTCATCCATAACAACTTTGGCCTCATGGAGGGACTCATGACCATAGTCCATGCCATCACCGCCACCCAGAAGACCGTGGATGGGCCCTCTGGCAAGCTGTGGCGTGATGGCCGAGGGGCTGCCCAGAACATCATCCCTGCTTCTACTGGAACTGCCAGGGCTGTGGGCAAGGTCATCCCTGAGCTGAACGGGAAGCTCACGGGCATGGCCTTCCGTGTCCCCACCCCCAGTGTGTCGGTTGTGGATCTGACCTGTCGCCTGGAGAAAGCTGCCAAATACAATGACACCAAGAAGGTAGTGAAGCAGGCATCAGAGGCCCCCCTCAAGGGCATCCTGGGCTACACCGAGGACCAGGTTGTCTCCTGCGACTTTAACAGTGACACCCACTCCTCCACCTTCGATGCTGGGGCTGGCGTTGCCCTCAGTGACCACTTTGTCAAGCTCATTTCCTGGCATGACAGTGAATTTGGCCACAACAACAGGGTGGTCGACCTTGTGGTCCACATGGCCTCCAAGGAGTAGGAGCCCCATGGACCACCAGCCCAGCGACAGGAAGAGACCTTCAGCTGCTGGGGAGTCCTTGCCCCAAATTGACCCCCCAACACACTGACAATTTCCTGACCTCCAGTTTCCGTCCTAGACCCCCTGAAGAGGGGAGGGGCTTAGGGAGCCCTGCCTTGCCAGGCACCATCAATAAAGTTCACTGCACCCCCCAAAAAAAATCTTCAACTGAGGGAAAAGGTTTTCTAGAAGAGCACATAATTCTACACACAAACAGAACACACGCCGCCGTGTGGTCAGGAAGGCTTGCAGGGAAGGGGTAGGCAGGTTAGGGCACACACAGCTGGGAAAATGGCCAAGGGGGCTGGTGCATGAGATGCTGCCATTTTCAATGCTTTCAAGTTCAAGACGCGGTAGGCACAGCTCATTGGAGGCACGATCAAGAAGCTGCTGTTTGCTTCTGTTGCCGCACTATTACGGGGGGGTTCCACATGGGCCGGCATCTTGTAGGTGTGTAGCTATGGTAATTACCCTGCAGGAACCCTGACATTCCTGCTTTCCCAGGGAAGACAGGGAAATAATGATGCGGACAGTTGATGACAAGCCTTTCAAGGGCCTCAGTGCCCCTGGCTGCAATTATCAGAGGTGTGAGCCACCAGGGCAGCCAGGGAGCCAAGCGGCAAGTGGGGGAGGTGTGACGCATGCCACAGAACGGGCGGACAGGAGCAGGCCTGTCTGTGAGATCCTCTGGGTCACCTGTCAGCCTGGTAACTGGGTGAGGTGTCTGACATGTCTCAGTTACCCAGTGCTCTGCTTGCAAAGAAGATCCGAGCAGCTTGACCTTTATCAGTTCATAACAGGTAAAGAATTTGCCTGTCACGCCAGGATTTCAGTTATATGGCTTCAGAGAGAGAGAGAGAGAGAGAGAGAGAGAGAGAGAGAGAGAGAGAGAGAGGTAAAACCACATTTGTCCATTTCCCTGTTAAAATATCACCAAGCAACCTGTACTATGTGGTCCAACAGACTGAACCCCGATCTGGCCACCAGGAGTAACAGGGGGTGGGGGAGGCTTGGTGGGGAGAGAAGGGACCCCCTAGGTCTATGATTACAGAAGCTGAAATCTCCAGATTTTTTTTCAAAAATAAATTGGATTTAATTTTTTTTTTTTTTCCTGTGGTCTAATACAGGGGCCAGCAAACATTTTCTGCAGCGGGCCGGTTAGCAAATATTGCAGGCTGTGAAGACCACACAGTCTCTATTGCAATGACTCAGCCGCCCTTGTAACTTCAATGCAGCCAACGCCCACGAGAAGCCAGTTCACAAAGCCGGGCGGCGGCAGTCCCGGCCGGTGGGACTTGGCCTGTGGGTGTGCCGACTCCTGCTCCGGGAGCTGGGCCGGCTCTATACACCTCCCCCACTTCAAAGATGCTACCAGCTCCCAGAGGTCCGGGAGACATCTCTTAATCTGACAGATACAAAATTTTGTTTCGAACAGCCAGGGGGAAAAACTTACAATAACAACAAGGCTTTGTTCATGTATCATTTTTACCTTGTGGATTCTGTCTTCCTCCCTCATGCAAATCCACGACAGGTACTCTCAGGTACACTCCTCGGCAGAGTCGCCTGACACGGCGCAGAAGGGAAGGACGGTCATCTTCGGTCTCGGTCAGTCACAGCTTGGGGCAGGGGCAGGGCCAGGGAGAGACAGAGCTGAGGGCATGTGGAGTCCCCCCTCCTCCTCTCCGCCCCTCTCTCCAGCCCCAGGAAAGGCCCCCAGCTTTGCCTCTGGGCAGAGGGACCCAAAACAGCATCGGCCCCCACGGCTCTGCACGCCCCAGAAATCCACCAAGTGGAATCACCCAGGTGGAATTGAACCGGGACTCCACTTCACAGGCTGGTAATGCCTAGTTTTGGCATTTGAGGTATTGGAATTTTTTTAATATCACTGTTTTATTTTTGTTTTATTCTTGTTCGTTCTATTGAAACTCCCAGCGCTCTAGAAAAGCAGCTCTTTCCCTCTGTTACAAAAAGCCACCTTCCTGCTGCCCCTATTGATTAACACATAAGTGTTATTTCCACTTCATTCCTTTGTTTTTTCAAACTTCTTAAGTAATGTGGATTGTTTCTCAGCATGATTCTTCCCAACACCACACTTTAAAACAATGTGCTGCCCTGGCCAGTGAGGCTCGGCTGGTTGGAGCATCGTCCTGCCCCGTGAACTGAAATGTTGCGGGCGCTACCCCTGGTCAGGGCACATACCTGGGCTGTGGGTTCCATCCCCTGTTGAGGCTCTTACAGGAGGCAACTGGTTGGTGTTTCTCTCTCATATCGATGTTTCTCTCTCTCTCCCTCTCTCTCTCTCTCCCCCCCCTCCACCTCCCTCCCTCTCCAGAAGCATGAAAAAAAAATGTCCTCCAGTGAAGATAAAACCAAAAAAAAAAAAAATGTGTTAATGTAACCTCTGATGAATACCAATTTGTAAAATCTGAGAGTTAAAAAAAAGCCATTTACGAAATTAGCATGCACGTAACCCCGGCCCATCAGCGTTCCCTCCCTTGATCCACCCTGGCCATCAGTAGGACACTCACATCCTGAAAGAGATTTCGGCTATTTGTGCTTCTTTGGGCCCAGAGCTCCCGACTTCCAAGGTGAGCGAGGGATGGCCTGGCCTTGCTTTAGACCCGGGACTGGGCGCTCAGCCCCTGAGAGCTCCCCTGCCCCGTCCTCCCAGGCCACCCAGCTGTGCGCCGCCCTCCAGTCCCACAGAGGAGCAGTGAATGCAAAGGGCTTTGGTCCTGCAACCAGGTGAGCGAGGGTTTTTAAGAGGCTGAAGGCGGCTTTTCTAGCTCTGTAGAGCCATTTAAATGACAGGGGTCGGGATTAGCCCTTTCTGGAACAGAGGTGGGGAAAAATCCGCGGAGGCGGTGAAATGCGAAAGGTAGGCTTCATTCTCTCACGATAGATCCGTGCTCATCTTGCTAAGCACACACGTCCACGATTTTGTTGCCTTCCACCGGCTTGTGCGCACACACTTCCTGCCGAAAACACACCCGCACCTCTATAGATGAAAGCCGATTTTAATATAGAAACCCTGGTGTCTATAATTCATGCTCTTTAGCCTTTACATATTTATTCTGCATTTTAATTAAGGCCAAAATCTGAATACTTTGGATGGATGGTTGCTTTTTTCTTCTGTGCATAGCTTAGAGGCAAATCACCTGGCAGCGGCCCAAACGTTAAGCAAACACAACGGGACCTGTGACTGAAGTAAGTGAAAATCTGGACACGACCCGCCCAGGGGAGCTTGGGAAGTTCTCTCCTTTTGAGGGGGACCCATCTCAAGATTGTCAGGGCCTCACCTCCCTCCCCCCTGCCCTCTCCCTGCCACAGTCTGGAAAGAATGAGGATAAAACTCCGAAGTTTGGGGATGACCAGCATAGCACACCTCTCCACAGGCAGCCAGCAGGGGGTCACATCTGGGGACCCCTCAGGAGGGAGGGGGCCAGGGCCAGGGGAAGACCCTGAAGTGTGCCAGGAATTCATAATCAGGGCCTAGAATCCACGTTCCCAGAACTGCCACAAAGAAAAATCTAAAATTAGAGCAGCCAGAAGCTTGCACTTGACATTTGGTTGGACTGACCAGACTTTCCGATGAAATGTTTGACGCTTTGAAACCCTAAGCAGTCTCCCCATGAATAATATATCAAGGAAGAGAAAAATCTCAAATAAACAACCTAACCCTACATCTAAAAGAGCTAGAAGAACAATGACAAACAACACCCAGAGCGAGCAGAAGGAAGGGAATAATCATGATCAGAGCAGAATTAAATGACATAGAGACTAAAAGAGCAATTCAAAGGATTGATACATTCAGGAGCTGGTTCTTTGAAAAGATAAACAAAACTGACAAACCTTTAACCAGATTCATCAAGGAAAAAAAGAGAGGACCCAAATAAATAAAATCAGAAATGAAAGAGAAGTTACAATTGATACCACAGAAATACAAAGGATTGTAAGAAATTATTACGAATAACTAACTATATGCCAAGGAATAGGACAACCTGGGTGAAACGGACAAATTTCTAGAAACATACAGTCTGCCCAAACTGAATCAAGAAGCAGCAGAAAGCCTAAGTAGACCGATAACAACAAGTGAAATTGAAGCAGCAATCAAAAAGCTCCAGGCGTACAAAAGCTATGGGCCGGACGGCTGCACAGGTAAATTTTACCAAACATTTAAGGAAGAACTTACTCCCGTCCTTCTCAAACCATTCCAAATAATTCAAGAAGAGGGAAGACTCCCAAACTCTTTTTAAGAGGCCAGATCATCCTAATTCCAAAACCAGGTAAAGACATGGCAAAAGAAAGAAAACTACAGGCCAATATCCCTGATGAATGTAGATGCTAAAATCCTCAACAAAATACTGGCCATCTAGATTCAGAAATAGATTAAAAGACCATACACCATGATTAAGTGGGATTCATCCCAGGGATGCAAGGATGGTACAATACTCACAAATCAATAAACATAATACACATAAACAAAATGGAGGATAAAAACCACAGGATCAGATCAGTAGATGCTGAAAAAGCATTTAATAAAATCCAGCACCCATTTATGATAAAAACATTCAGCAAAATGGGAGTAGAGGGAGCACACCTCAACATAATAAAAGTCATGTATGAGAAACCTGCAGCCAACATCATACTCAACAGGCAGAAACTAAAAGCTTTCCCCTTAAGATCCGGAACAAGACAAGGGTGCCTGCTTTCACCACTCTTATTCAACACAGTACTGGATGTTTTAGCCACAGCAATCAGACAAGAAAAAGAAATAAAAGGCATCCAAATTGGAAAGGAGGAAGTAAAACTGTCATTATTCGCAGACAACAGGATAGTGTACATAGAAAACCCTATAGTCTCCACCAAAAAAAAAAACTACTTAACCTAATATGTGAATTTGGCAAAATAGCAAGATGCAAAGCCAATATTCAGAAATTGATGGCATTTTTGCACACCAACAATGAAATATCAGAAAGAGAAACTAGGAAAATAATCCCATTTACTATAGCAACAAGAAAAATAAAGTACCTATGAATAAATTTAACCAAGGAGGTAAAAGAGCTGTACTCAGAAAACTATAGAACACTGAAGAAAAAAATCAAGGAAGATACAATAAATTGACGTATATACCATGTTAATGGATTATAAGAATTAACATTATTAAAATGTCTGTACTACCCAAAGCAATCTGTAGATTCAATGCAATTCCTATTAAAATACCAATGGCATATTTCACAGATCTAGAACAAATATTTCAAAAATTTATATGGAACTAAAAAAGACTCCGAATAGCCTCCGCAATCTTAAGAAAGAGAAACAAAGTAGGAGGGATCACATACCCAATATCAAACTATACTACAAGGCCACTGTAATCAAAACAGTCTGGTACTGGCATAAGAACAAACACAAATATCAATGGAACAGAATAGAGAACTGAGAAATAAACCCAAGTCTCTATAGTCAATTAATATTTGACAAAGGGGGCATGAACATACAATGGAGTAGAGATAGCCTCTTCAATAAAGGTGTTGGGAGAACCGGACTGGTACATGCAAAAAAAAAAAAAAACTAACTAGACCACCAACTTACACCATATACCGGGATAAACTCAAAACGGACAAAAGACCTAAATATAAGATGCGAGACCATAAAAGTCCTATAGGAAAACATAGGCAGGAAAATTTCAGATATCCCATGTAGCAATATTTTTGCTGATATTTTTCCTAGGGCAAGGGAAATAAAGGAAAAAATAAACAAATGAGACTACATCAAATTAAAAGGCTTCTGGATGGCTAAAGAAACCATCATCAAAATGAAAACAGAACTGCCTTGGCTGGTGTAGCTCAGTGGATTGAGTGCCAGCCTGTGAACCCAAAGGTTGCCGGTTCGATTCCCAGCCAGGGCCCATGCCTGGGATGCAGGCCAGGTCCCCAGTAGGAGGCACATGAGAGGCAACCATACATTAATGTTTCTCCTCTCCCTTTCTCCCACCTTTCCCCTCTGTCTAAAAGTGAAATCTTTAAAAAAAAAAATAAAAAATAAAACAGTGATTTGCTCTCCTCAGTGTGCTTCTCAACGCTCTGGGGGAACCGCTGGCCCACCGTTTAGGAGGTACCACGGTGTCCCCTAACTCGCTGAGTAAAAGCCAAACTTCTGACCTTGTAAACAAAGCCCCACATCAAACAGCCACTTCCTAAAGCCCTGACTGCATTGAAGCCCCCCCTTTCCTGTCCTCCCCCCTCCCCCACCCCGTGCACCCCTCCCTGCTGCCCCAGCTGCCACCCGCATGCTCAGCTCCCGCTCATGACCCTGCACGTGCCCTCCCGCCGCTGCCCGGAACCAGGACTGGCTGCTGCTCACCATTCAGACCTCAGCTGCAAAGTCGCCCCTTTATTGAAAAAGCCGTCTCCTGCTCGCTTGACCTAAAGCACCCCCAGCGCCCGACTTGCTCTCTCGTAGCACCCCTGCTCTGTTTGGCTTCCCAGCGCTCACTGCCACGCAGAATATGTGATTTGTGCCTCGCTTCCTTACCTGCTACCTCAGCGACAAGGTCAGACCCAATGAGAGCAGGGACCCGGTAGTCCTGGCACTTAGTACAGTGTCTGGAACCGGGGCTCAGAGGGAAAGAGGGGTGAGACTGGAGAGAGGAAAGGGTGGGGCGGAAAGCGGAGAGGCGGGCGGGGACAGAGGGGCTGGAGGAAGCAGCGGCATCCCCTCGGCTGGCTAGTAATTCCTGTGACCTATCAATCTGCTTTCCAGAGCCAGGGCATCGTCCTCCGGTCCCTAAAACTTCTGCTCAAAATGCTAAGAGTGATTCATCAGGGACACGGCTAAGCTCTGTGGCACTGCACATAGTTTTGGAGACCCCCACCCCTTTAAGAAAAAGAATGCAAAATTGTGAACGTAACGCCAGGTAGGGAAGAGTACGTTTTTTTAATGAGGAAAGTCATCACAATGCACGTAAGTGTCTTGGAAACGCCACCTCTTTTTTCTTGGATCTTCCTGCATAATCGGCCGGAATTGCTCAACCAGAAACGCCCCTGACAGTGGTCTAGCCTCAGCTAGACCCACGGAACACTCCCCAACGCCGGCGATGTCCCGTGGCCCCCGAACTCCCAGGGGTCCAGGACGTGACAGTCCCAGGGGCTGGCGCTTCACTGAGCCCGCAAGTCTGTCCCATCCCCTGTGTCAGCCATCACTCCCATGATTTAATTTCACCCCCACAGCCACCCTGTAGGGAACCCTGAAAACGAACCCCCACTTCAAGGCTGGGGGACCTGCTATGGGAGTGTGCAGTGGTTCTCAGCAGGATGTACCCCTCGTGTTCAGTGCCCAGTGCCGCCTCTCTCCCACCTTCTCAGCAAAGTGCGGACTCATCCGGAAAAAAGCCCGAGAAAACCACCATCTCTCCATCTGTCTTACACTTGACTCCCTCTGAACAGCATTCTTCATGAATCATTTACTTACCAAACGATGATTCACTTTTTAAAATGTCCTGACCACACCTGTGACGCCCTTATGTCTGCTTTCACTATTTCCGTATTTGCCGCGGTCCGTAACTCGGGGTCCTCCCAGGATTCGTGAGCACGGTCTGCACCCCTCCCCCACGCCGCAGAGGAACCACACACGGGGTGATGGTGAGGCACGTCTTCCCGAGACCGAGCCCTGAGCCGGGAGGCGAGGGCAGGCAATGCAAACATGACCCAGGGGGAAACCCGGTCAAGCACGGTGCCACGTCTTCCCTGGAGAAGGGAAATAAAGCCACGCTGGAGGGGACCCTCTCTCCCTGAGCCCAGCAGCTCGAGTCAGAGACCAGGATGACTTCCCTGTGCCCAGGGCAGGGGGGGTGGCTGGGGGCGATGGGGACCATTCCCTGCTCAGGGGACCCAAGTTGGCATCAGCTTTAGGCTACGTATGGAAATGTCCATCAAAATCACCAATGCAAAATTACAAAATTATTTACCCTTGGATTCAACAGCTACATGTCTAGGAATTTACTTGCAAATGTGTATTTTACGTACATAAACACAAGCAAAGAAACGAATGGCCACCGTTATTCGTTGCAATGTTATTTCTACCAGAAAGTCGTCAACACCTAGGTGTCCATCATGAAGGGTCCGGTTACACCAATCATGAAACGCCCACACAAAGGAGTGTTATGAAGCTGAAACAAGGAATAAGTAAGCACCTCATGCGCAAATGTGAATATATACTGTAAGGTATACGTTGGAAAGAGAAGGAACAGGTACAAACAGCATGTATGATTGGATGACCTTTGGTTCTTAAAAAGAAAAGATATATTTTGTATTTAGATGAATAAAAACGTTACAGGAAGAATGAACAAGAAGCCGGTAACTAGTAATAGCGGTTACAAATTTTTTGGAAGGCATGGGAATTAGGACAGGAGGGGTATTCTCCACCAGTTATCTTTTTATCATTTTTAATCTACGGAACTGCATTGCCTAGTAAAAAGCAAATAAAATTAAAAATAAGGTGGGTCACTGCAGACCCATCAGGATGGCTACTCTGAAAAAAAAAAAAAAAAAAAAACAGAAAACAAGTGTTGACCAGAATGTGGAGAAATTGGAACCTGCCGGCCACCCTGTTCGTAGGAACATGAACTAGTATAGCCACCGTGGGAAACCGCAGGGCATTTCCTCAAAATAATAATAATAAATACAAATAGAATTGCTATGTGATACAGCAGTGCATCAATACTACCTACACGTTTGGACATAGGCCCGCATCACCGAAAGCAGGACCTCAAAGGCAGGTGTGTGCGCATGCTCACGGCAGCATTGCTCACGGCAGCTGAAACATGGCAGCAGCTCAGGTGTCCACGGACCGGTGACCAGGTGAGCAAGACACGGTCACACCGAGTGAGAAGGCATTGCTCAGTGGCTACCGAGCTTTAGTTTTACGGGGTGAAAGGGGTTCTGGAGGCGGAGGGTGGTGATGGTTGTATCACGGTATCAGTGTATCCAGGACCCCTGAACTGTGCACTTTAAAATGTGTAAGCTGGTACGTTTTACGTGTATTTTACCACAATAACAGGAAACTGGATTGCTGCAAACAGCAAAGGCAACAAAAGCAAACCAAAAAAAAATCAAGGTGAACTATATCAAACTGAAAACTTCTGCGCAGCACAAAACGACAAAGAGAATATTTGCAAATCATATATATGATTTGGGCTTCATAGCTAAAGTATACAAAGAACTCACACAACTCAATAGCAAAGAAACAAAGTGATTAAAAATGGGCGGGGATTTGAGTAAGCATTTTTCCACTGAGGACATCCAGAAGGTCCACAGGAACATGAAAAGATGCTCAACCTCACTGATCATCAGGGAAATGCAAATCAAAACCAGAATGAGGTGTTAGAATTGCTATTACCAAGAAGTGAGGATGCAGAGGGAAGAGCGCCCTTGCACACTCCTGGTGGGAGTGCTAACTGGTGCAGCCACTGTGGGAAAGAGTACAGAGGTTCCCCAAAAACTGAAAACTAGGGCTACCACACAGCCCAGCTGGTCCACTTCTGTATGTATGTATATGCAAAGAAAATGAAAATACTAACTCAGGAAGATACATGCACCCCCGTGTTCGTTGCAACATATTTACAATAGCCACGGTATGGAAACAACCTAAGTCTCTGACTGATGAACGGATAAAGAAGATGTGACATGTATATACAATGGAATATTATTTGGTCATGAAAAAGGATGACATTTTGCCATTTGGGACAACGTGGACGGACCTTGAATAAATTATGCTAAGTGAAGTAAGTCAGACAGAGAAATAAAAATATCACATCGCACTTATATGTGGAATCTCAAAAAAAATTAAAATTACCAACCTCATGGATACAAAGGACAGACCGGTGATTGCCAGAGGTGTGGGGGGTGGTGAGTGGGGGAAGGGAGGAGTCGAAAGCTACAAAGTCCCAGGTATAAAATAAATAAAAAAGCCACGCGGACGTCATGCACAGCGTGGTGGCCATAGCTGGTAGCGCTACACTGCATACCTGGAAATTGCTAAAGAGTGAGTCTCAAGTTCTCGTCATAAGAAAAAAACCTGTAACTATGTGGGGTGATGGATGTTAATGGGCTTATTACAGTGCACGCTTCTCAATATATCTGAATGTTGACTCACTATGTGGTGTACCAGAAACTAATGTATTCTCGTAAGTCAACTATATCCCAATTTTTAAAGTGAGAAAGATCGCCCTGGCTGGGTAGCTCAGTTGGTTACAGCCTCTTGCTGATATGCCAAGGTTGTGGGTTCCATCCCAGGTCAGGGCACAGGCAAGAATCCACCAATGAATGCATAAATAAGTGGATCAACAAATCAATGTTTCTCTCTCGCACGCGCAAAAAAAAAATCAATAAATTTTTAAAAATAAGATAAAGAGAAAGATCTGAAGTCTGTAATTTAAAATGAAGAAATTTGAAAAGACACTAAAAGTCTACAAAAGAGAAGTTGGACCTACATACTGCTCTGAAATATAGAAATAATTGAATAATTGATTAAGTGCAGTAGTTGAATAATTGATTAAGTATAGCTTATTACATTTCAAATGTTATACGATAGCATAAATAAATGTTATCAAAGTGTTTTCAGAGATAAAACAACTTGGTTTGAGGACTAAGAAGAACCCATTAGAATTAGAATTCTACAGAATCCCATCAAAAAAATCAGAAAGATAATGTCCTCAGGAGAATCTGTGTCTGAATATACATTTGAGGAACGATACAGTATCAGGAAATCTTAACATTCTTTTCATCGTGCCAAATCCATCAAAGCCAAGAAGGGGGATCCTGTCACTTATGAACTGGCGAATTCATGTCCTTAACCAAGAATCTACTGAAGGAGAGATGGGGGCACTACCTTCAGCAGATCGCTGGTTTTTTCTGCCTAGAATCCTTTCTCCCTCTGGCAGCACCCTCCTGTTACTGTGATGAACTGCCCTCCATCAGCCGGTGCACACAGCTGGATCACCCGCCGCTGCCTTCTCCCAAGGTGGGCATGTGACTCAGGCTGGCCAATAAGAGCCCTCTGACCACAGACGCAATGATTGGCCCACGGTAGAGCACATGACCCAAACGGAGCCAATCAGAGCCCTAATTCCAGGAAAGGAAAGGCTTTCGTTCCTACTGAGATGTGGGCGCTGAAGATCCTTAAGCCAGGATCTGCCAGCGCCCGCCTCTGCTGCCAGGTGGGTCCAGGAGGGCGAAGCCAACAGAGAAGTTCAGAGCCAAAGGGCACGGAGGAATGAGGTCCCAGAGCAGGTGAACTCATGGATCACCTGGCTGTATCTGAAGTTAGGACCAGCACCTGGTGTTCTCATTTATTTACGCCAATTAATGCCCCGTATTGCTGGGGCCATGTTGAATTAGTGTCTATCACTTGGAAGCAAAAGAGCCGCGACTACTAGGCACTTAATCAATTATCAGCAACACTGGTTCATTTGCTCAGGAACAAGAATGGTTGGTGCCGACCCCCTTACCAGCTTCTCCTGGGTCTTCTCCTGATGAAGGACACGCATCGTCAGCGTTGCAGTTTTCTTTCGTTAGTTTCACGCTCTTACCTACTCAGTTAGTGCCAGGAATCAGTCGGCACTTTAAGGCACCGTTCTGAGAAGAGTAAGTACTGTCAGAGAGAGTAACCCTTCGACAGCGACGGTCCTGGGGGTGAGAACCAGGCACCAGAGCGGACAATGGTGTCAGCCCGGCTGTGGGCTGCAAGGGGACTCACTCCCACCTGACTCACCCTGGGCCCCACTCACTTGGTGGCTGAGTCCCAGCAGTTTGGTGATGGCTCAGAGCGACACACCGCCCAGAAGTCCTTCCAACTAAGGAAGTCGGCAAGACTAGGGCGTTGGGACATCAGGCGGGACCCGGATTCAAGAGCGGGAACCCCACTCTGCCACGTACTGGCTGTGTGTCTTCGGGCCAGCCACCTAAGCACCCTGCACCCCAGTTCTCCTCTGTAAAACCAGTGTGGCCACTGCTCCTGTATCACAGGGTCACTGTAAGGACCCGATGGGACATCACAGCGGAGGAGCTTAGCACAAGGCCAGACGCAGGGAAAGGGCTCAGCCAATGTCAGCGTTCGATGTCATGTATTCATTCCAACGTGGATGGAGCTCATCAGCAAAGCCCAGTGGCAGATGAAGAGGAGAATATGAAGTTTATCAAGCATGGATCTTGGCTTCAACTACCTTACTCTCCGTTAATAAGGGAGCCAAGACTAGTATCTACGTAACTATTAATAAAATAATCATGGGCAACACTTCCTGTACTAGGCCCTGGAGATTTAATAATCAATAAGACTACGGTCTTTGCCTTCCCAGCAGGTACATGTTACTGGAGGAGACCAGCTATGGATATCTCGGTGATTTAAACTTCTGATAAGGACAACGAAGGAGGGATCCTCAGCGTCAGGGGAGCCGGAACAGGGAGCTCGAGGTCGGGCACCCCCACATGGAAGGCTGCATTAAGAACACAGCCCCGAGGAACCAGTAAGATGGTAGAAGGCAGAAGCAGGAGGAGAAAGAGGAGAGAGGAGGCCAAGCCAAGGGGCGACCGTCTGCAAAGTCCTGGGGCAGCCTCAGCCTGACCCCACAGGGGACTCCAGAGTGGAGGTTCTGGCTCCAGGTGGCCCCGACCTGAGGCCGGCAGGCACCTCCACACCACCATGCCCCTCGGCCAGGAGGCAAGGGCCGCCCCGGGAGACTCATGCCCAGACACTCCTGGCTGTCTGTGGCTGTGGGCAAGGGGAGGTCCTTCAGGGTAGAGGGAGTGGCCCCCAGAGCAGTCAGAGAGATCCCGGGGATGTGGGTGCAGCTCCCACAGGGTCCAGTACACCGGGGACTTTAAACCCTGTTAGGATGGGCTACCAGGGAAGACTTCCCAGAGGAAGCGACATTTTAGCTGAGTAGGAGCAGGGAGGCAAAGGGCAGGAGGAGCTCAGCCGGAGATGACGAAGACGTAATATTTTTGCAGAAGGCAGTGCATACGGGGATCCTGCCCGCGGCCACTCCCATCCGCCTGCAGCTGTGCTGCTCTGTGCCAGAGATGGCAGCCGGTGGCTGGGCTGATGGCTGCCCCTGGTGACGCACGCTGGAACTAGAGATCAAGGGCTTTCACCAGGAAGCACTTGACAACCTCAGCGCCAAGTGACTCGGCCCTTCGGTGGCTGACTTGTCACTCATCACAAGCGCTCCCGAACACGGAGCACTTGCTGGCACCCCTGGGCTGCACCCAAGCGTCGCCGCCCGACTTCCGCAGCCCCTTTTCCCTGGTCACGCTTGCCCGGCACAAAAGTTCTGCAAGATCTCGACTTTCCCTGCCAAGCACGTTCCCAACTCCTGCTGGAAAAGTGAGACCCAAGCAGCACACTTTAAAGTCGGACAGATGTGGGTCTTCCTAGGCCAGTGTTTCTCTATGGGTGGGGGGTGGGGGGGGGGCGGTTCTGTCCCTCAGGGGACACTGGCCTTGTCTGCAAACATCCGTATTTTCCAAAACTTGAGTCGGGGTTGGGGACAGGGTGCTACCCGCCTTTCTGGGTGGAGGTCAGGGGTTCTGCTGAACACCCTACAATACACAGGACAGCCCCACAACGAGGAACGACCGGGCCCCAGGGGCCATGCAGCAGGGGCTGAGAAACCCTGATCTGAAGGATGACCGACCGAATGTGCTCCAGAGGTCGGGCCTCCGACCTACAACCTCTCTCTCTTCAGCCAATGTCAATGACGCGACGCGTGTAAGACACCTTTTCCAGGGCCAAGTAGCCGAAACTGTCATGAAACGATCTTAAGCATGAAATGTTTATCGCTGAAATAATTGGTCGGTGGAGGCACGGCTGATGCAGGGGTTCTACGGATGTCATCAGGAATCTGTCATCTCTCTCCCCTCCCCCACCCCGCCCCTCCCTCCTGCTGTTCTTTTTCCCTCCCCTTTCGCCTCATTCTCCAGCAGCCTCTCCCTGCAAGGAAGGCTCTAAAGAGCACACAGCTCACCCCCTGCAAGACCGGCCACCCTGGGGCAGGGGGGCTCCTCTTTCCTGAGGCCGCAGCTCTGTCAGGACCTAGGAATTGGCTTCAGTTTCTGACGAGGATGGTCTGCCCACCCCTGGACCAATCACTGTGGCCAGACAGAGGACGTAGGGACTGCCCGTGGTCATGTGGACACCTGGAGCCGGGATGAGTAGGCCCCTCCCAGCCGTACGCTGAGATTGGCCCCCCCAGGGAAATGGGACGCTTTGTAAGCCATGTGCACCTCATGCACACATCAGCCCTGGAACAAAGGCGGTGAATGGCACCCGTGGCACGGACACAGGGCCCCACTGCGAGGCCACGTGGCAGAGCGGCTGAGACAGCAGCGCCTGGAGCCAGCCGCCAGGGCTCAGCTCCCAGCCCCACAACTGATGCTGGGCAGTCCCTAACCTCTCCTGCTTTGCTTGCCTTGTCTGCAAAGGGAGGGGGTCTGTTCAGGAAATTCGATGAGTTGATCCATATAAAGGGACAGGCCAGTGAAACCCTTGATAAATGTCAGCTGTCATCTTGGAGAACGAACCCAAGCTACTCATTTGACAGAAGGAGAAACTGAGACCTAGAAAGGAAATCTGCCTTCTTCCAGACATACAGAGGGTCTGTGGCAAACGCAGGACAAAAGGGCCCGCTTGTCACAACTCCACGGAACCTTCCGGAGGCTTTAGTCCCTGAAATGTCATCAGCCCCAGCAGCTGGAAACTCACCCCAGAGCTCAGTGCTCATTGATGGTATCAACTTCCCATCCAAAGGGACATCCCGGCCACCTGGAATGGAGCTCCTGCCCAGCCATTCCGGGGACTTGGAGGCCAACCTTCCCCGATCAGGGTGCGCCTCCCTCTCCCATGGCTGCAGAAGCGGGGAGGTCACCGAATGAGGTTCATGCACACGCTGCTCTTGCTTTGCCAGCAGCCTCCCTCCCGCTTTGCCTTCCACGTGTGAGTCAGCCACGGGGAACAGCCACAGGCTGTGCGCTCCCCTCGCACAGCACGAGAGGCCAAGGGGAGAAAGGCGGCGGCTGTGTGTGCTGGGTTCAGTGCGGCTTCCCCGGCTGGCTGCCGCATGATCGACGCTCCGCAGCAACCCCACAGCACGTGGTTAACCAGGGAGCCTTTTCGGAGGGCCACCAGACAGCCACGCCAATGGCACAGGGCCTCGGGAGCGAGGCAAAGTCAGACACTAATTCTGAAACCAAATCGCCGTCTCCCTGTTCCTCTGAGACAACGGGACTGGAGAATGGGGGCGAGTGATGGGGTGGTATGGTGGAGAGCTCCACCACGTGGAGGGGACCAGGCCCTTTCTACCCGTTCACGCTGACGCCGAAGAAAAGCAGATGCGCTCACGGTAAGAGCCGACACTGACTGAGCGCGCACCAGATGCCAGGCACACCGCACATAGCTCCATGGCCACACCAGCCCTGCGCACATGCAGATGTTTTCAGCATCTCCGCTTTACAAAGGAGAAACTGAGTCCCAGAGAGGTCGAGGAACTGGGGACCAAAGTGCCGCTGGCTGTAAATGGAGAGGCCTGGCATGCCGGTGGTTCTGTAGACCACCCCCAGACCTGTGCAAAGGGACAGGGTGTGTCTCTGATCTGAAGGAACATCTCAAGGAACCTAACAAATATTAACTAATTACCAGTTGTTAGCCACAGTGAGGTGGGTGGGTACCCCCAAACCACCTAGAACTTTCTCTTGCTCACATGCAAGAAGAGGTTGAGCCATTCCTGGCGGAAGGAAATCAGGCCAGCTCAGAAAGACAGCCCGAGGCAGCACATCAGATGGGGGGGGGGGGGCCGCATTGCCTTTTCTGGTGACTAAGAGCAAGTCCAACACGAGACTGTGTCACCTCTCATACAGGTGACACAGGTGCCAGGCGGCTCCTGGGGAAAGTGACACAGTCTCTGCAGGCATTTTCCCCTCCGTGTGTGAAACGGAGAAAACATCCATACCCGCCACTCAGGGTTCTTGCGAGGATTACACAAAGACCCTGATCACTGCAGCCGACGTCCTGCGTCTGCCTGCGGGAACCCGGCTGCAGACGGCTCCCCCACGGCTCCCCACTGCCGGGGCACTTTCATCCCCCCCCCATTTCCTGGCCTGGGGAAGCCGGTGGCCCCCCACTGCCACCTTCCCACTGCATCCTGTGCCCTCCAGCGGAACCGAACACCGTCGTCAGCACCGGCTCTCCGAGGAAGCAGGCACGGCGGTGAATCACAGGGCAGACTCCGTGCAGGTGCCGGAGCAAAGGGAGCGTCCATTCACGTTCTTTTCATCGTGAAATAAAACTGATTTCCGTATTAGGAGTGTGAATAAGCCAGCGGGTACCGAAGGCCAATTGACAGAACATTCTCCTTCCCAAAAAGTCCTCACACTGATGGGCTGAGATCCCCTGCGGTCAACTCACTCACGACTGCCCCAGTGCTCCGTGAAATACGGTAGCCTGTGCCAAGCCTGCCTGCAGCAGGTGGAGCACGTCACCCCTGCCAAGCGTCAAGTTCAGCACCACACGCCCCCCTCCGTGAACCCTCAGCAAGGCGTCCTGAAGTAGAAATGGCAACCATGTCCACTTCACCTGTGAGGACCCCGCGGCCCACAAAGGGCCATTTCTTGCTCCCAAGCCACATTCCCTGAGGGTAACAGAGCTGAGCTTCAAACCCCCCCCAAACCTTCACAGAACCCAAGGTCACAGCTGTTCGGCTGGAGGTCAGAATCTGTCTGCAGGGGGAAGGGTCCAGGGCTGTTATCCTTCATAAAAAGCAGGATTCACCCCAAGAATCCCAGAGTCCAGGCCAAAAGCCCCCTAGTAAAAGTCTGTACCCGCTGGGGTTCTAAAACCAGCCATGCCCCCAGTTCCAGAGGCCGCCGGCCTCAAGCATGTCACCCCCTGTGATGATTAGCATGACCTGCCTTCGCTGTCACCCAAAGGTGACACTCTCTCATGTAATTGCTGCATTAGACAGGCTCTTGAGTTGGAAAGGGCAGAAGCCAACCTGACCTGAGCAAAGAGAGGAAAATATTCCATGAATATGTTGGCACGTACAATTGGAAAGTTCAGGGGCAGAGGCCAGTTCGGGCACAGACAGATCCAGGCCCTCAGATGGCTCCCACGACCTGTGCCCCTTGACCCTGCCTGCGGTGTCCACTTTTCCCTCCCAATGGCAAATGGCAGCCACGTGGTCTCGGCCGCATCCCAGCGGCTTCACGATCTTAAATGAAACTGATCTTCTCACGCTCCGTGGCCCAGCAGAGGCGTCAGACTGCACCTCACTGGTGCATTTGGGGGGTCGGGGGGCTCAGGTCACATGCTAACTCCTGCACCAACGACTTCCTGTGACGAGGAAGTGCGGTCATGTGACTGGACGGATCTGAGCATCCCTGGAGCCACAGGGTATGAAAGCCCCACCCCAAGGGCCTAGACAGAGAGAAGGAGAGGCAGCCCCCCAAATGGAAGTGAGGGTGCAGCCAGCACTGGAGGAAGCAGCATGAGACGCGCCACGGGTGCCCACTAATCTAGTTCTCTCCTCCTCGCCCTCCCAATCAAAGGCCCCTCGCGTCCGACGCTCCTTCCTCCGGCCCATTGTCCCGGACCTTGCTCTGTGACTTGAGAAGCGGCACAACCCAGTGCAGGGAGTCATATAACTCCGAGGACAGAGGGGGAGAAACAATTCCATTCTTCCCCCAAGTTTTGCAGCAGCGAAGGCCTCGAAGGCCTCGGGTCTACGGCGCACATCAAAGAATCTTCCAGGAGGGCTGGTTTATGCGCGAACGCCATTTGAGCGAGGAGGCACTTGACTGCTCCTTCTAAATGAAAATTTTCAATTAGTCTGAAGACGTTAATTACACCATCCTTTAATAACCGCGCTTGTGATTCTGCAAATCCTCTATTAATTGATTTCATCTGTATGACCCTCCCTCCCCAAACCAGGAATCAGCAAACAGAAAAAGCAGCCGCAGTGGGTGAAGAAAGGACAAAGATAAACTTGTGCTGTGTCGTCTGCCAGGCAGGCGAGGCAGGCAGGCCAGCGAGGCAGGGCCCTCGGTGGGGGAGAGTTCCCGAAAGCCGTGATTGGTGGGAGGCTGGGAAGCTCGTCCTGGCCCGGCCTGCCCTCGGCAGCTCAGAATGCAACGCCAGCAGGTCGTGTCCGGCAGCAGCGGCATCTCGGGGAGAAAGCCAGTCTGTGGAGCTGGGTCCAGACAATTAAAAAAAGAGCCCCTGGTCCCACGTCCCCGACCCCCAGGGGGATGGGGAGGATGCGACAAAGAGCAGGCCTCTGTGGGATAGAAAAGCTCATTACCAGGAAGTCAGAAACCGGGAAATTCCAGTCCAGGCTTTGAAAGCAACACCTGCCGCTTCTGTCCTCCTGAAGCTCCCGGTGTGGGGCCCTATGACGGGCATCAGACAGGCCCTAGCCCTGCCGCCCACTGGCTGCCCGGCCCTGGGGACCCTCCTTGACTCTGTCTCTCCACGTGCTCCATGGGAGTAGTAAACACGTGGTGTCACGGGGGCCTCACAGCAGTTAAATCCGTAATGCACACGGAGTGTTTGCCTTGGTCCAAGAACACGGGAGGAGCTCAGGAAGCACATGCCATCACGCTCCTCGGCCGTGACCCTGACGAGGCTGCGTCGTAACAAACCGCCTCCGAAACCCAGGCACATCCAACAACGAGGCTGTGTCCGTGCCGGCAGGTCAGCTGGGACTCTGCTGGGCCTGGGTTCAGGATGCAGGGGGGCCAGGTCTGCTCCGCCTGTCCGTCACCCCATCTCACCCAGGGCGCTACAGGGGCAGGTGTGCTCCTGCAGGTAGGCAAGAGGTTGAGGCGGCAGCTGTAACCCCAAAGCATTTCAGGACTGTTCACATCCTGACCGTTGGCCAAAACCACGCAGTTGAGACCAAAACCAAGGGCAGGGAAATGCATGCCACCCATGGGGAGGGAGGAGAGAAATGATATATATTTACCTGATGTGGCACAGCCACCTTAGTTACAGAAATGAGCGCACAAATGACCCCAAAGCAAGGTAAGGTCAGATGAGGGTTAAATGAGTGTTTATTATGGACTGAATTTTGCTCCTCGCCCAGATTCCTGTTCTGAAGCCCTAAAGCCCAAAGGGACTGTATTTGGAGATGGGGCCCATACACAGGTAACTAAGGATAAATGGAGTCTCAGGGGTGGGCCCCTCGTCTAACAGGATAGTGTCCTCGTGGGAAGAGGAGGGGCACCCAGGATGCAGGTGCATTGGAGAAAAGGCTGCGTGAGGACCCAGCAAGACGGCGGCCATCTGCAAGCCAAGGAGGAGCCCTGCTCTTGACCTTCCAGCCTCCAGAACTGTGAGAAATGAGTCTCAAGGGTTTGGTCCGCCCAGTCCCTGGCATTTTGTTGTAGCAGCTGTAGCAGGCGAATACGGGGGTAGAGAAAATACATGCTAAAGGAGGAAGAGAGCGCTCAGCAAGAGAAGGAGCCAAATGTCACGGAGAAGACATTGTGTGGTGAAAAGATCGGTGGTGTTTCGCTGGGGGAAGATGGGATTAGGGAGGGTGACCTCCCGGGTGTTCTGAACAGGGCCAGAAAGACGGGAGCTAACGATTCCTTGAACTTGCTTGCAGACACTGCATTAGGTTCTTTACATATATGCATTTTTTTGATGCTCAGAACAGCCCTAAGAAGTGTACGCTATTAGCATCCTGCC
>PVKU01003105.1:30668-193000 GCA_004027475.1 Anoura caudifer
CCCGAATTGCACACGCCGTCATACAGGCACGGAGTTGGCAAGGGGACCACAGGGAGCCCTTGTCAGACGGTCTTCTCATCCGGCGCCTTGTGCGTCTTGGGGCCCATACGGTGCGGTCTCCGAACAACGACCACCTGAAGAAGCGCAGCTTAGCACGGAGATGTGGTTCATAAAACTCCATTCTTCATTTACACCTCTCCCATGACACCGAGAGGGATCCAGATACACGTAGTTTCAGCCCCTCCTCATTCTCCTCCGCACCCAAAGGACGGAGGTGCACCGTGGCCTGGGCATATTTAGCTGACAACGGCTGGGAGGAAGAGCAGGGTGGGACGAGAGTGAGACCTACACCGGCCAGGCCCGCAGACAGGGTTTGGGGTGGCTGTGGCCTCGGGAGGCTCCGCGGGACTCGGGCGGAAGGCTCAGAGAGACTTCTGGAATAATTAGTGCCCACCTCCAGGGAACAGCCGCGTGGTGTGTGGCTGACCTAGGGCCATGGTTTCCCATGGCACCTTGATTAATACACTAAAACCTCCCCTCATGTGAGGAGGGGAGTATTCTTAGTGGAATCTGAGACCCTAACCACAGCGAATCTGGGCTGCAGTGATGGCAGGTTACGAACGACCACGGTGGGCTCCAGAGCCAGCCCCACTGAGCCAGGCTCCTGGCCAAAGCCGTCCAGAGCCAGCCGACTCGGGCGCCACCTGGTGGCCGGTGCCTGCTCCGGTGGAAATAACTGGAGGGAAGATTCTGGGCTGCGGATCCCCCTCGCTCTGCTAGGAATTAGGAATCTTGTTGTTGGAACCCTGGCACACACCTCACCAGCCTGATCCAGTAAACGGGGCCAGGGGGTTTCCCGCGGCACCGGGCCCTTCCCAGCTTGAGATAGAGCCACCGCCTCTTCCAAAGGCTGGCATTGCAACCGCCCCCCCCCCTCGTTCCCCTGCTCCTGAAAAAAACGGAAAAAACCTCTTGGCGCAACAGGACACTTGAGAGCGAAAGAAGAGAGAAGAGACTCGGTGATCAGCTGGGCTCCATCACCACTGGCGGTATCTCGGGACACATCTTGCCAAGGTTCTGTCGTACTGCGTTCCTAGAAATTTTATAATAGTCATGGACCGTTTCTCTAATCAGAATAAAATGGCAATTATCATTTTGAAAATGAAGAAGGAGGAAAAGTACACTGTGTTTCTTTTCTATGTGTACAGTAAGGTGGCCATGCGGAGCGGGGAGGACTCTTTCATATGCCATCAGAGTAAAATTCACTTGTTTTCTGGGAATGGAAGTCCGAGAACTGAGCCATGGGCGATGCCCCGGTGACCCCCTTTCCCCACCTGCACTCTCTTTTACAAACACTCCATTTCTTTGACTTCTCAGGAAGGCAGAGAATTTCACCCTGGACATCCCCACACTAAAGTGCCGACCTTAATGAATAGACCCCATACTACATGCCCACTATACTCGCCCCGGAGTTCCACAGATGTTCCCCAAAACACATGCGCTACAGTGTTCATTACAGAGCTATTCGTGGCAGCCAGAAAACTAAAGGCTTCCCGAGTGCGCACCAGTAACGGAGTAAATCATCGCATAGTCATATGGTGGAATATTATACCGCGATGAAAAGGTATCACAACCGTACTCAAAAACATGGATCAATTTCGCAAACAGTATGGAGAGAAAGAAGCCAGTCCCCAAAGGGGTCGCACCGAGTGCGCCCATTAACACCATGTGCAAAGACAGGCTAAAGTCTGGGAAGAGAAGGCGAGACAGAGGTGACTTGGGGTGGGACCCGGGAGCGGGGCCAGAAAGTGCGTACGAGGGTGTCTGGGGCTGATCGGATTCCGTCTCCTGGTATCGGTGCTCCTGACGTGGGTGTGCTCAGCACGTGAGAATCTGAGCTATCGGCCCATGATTTGGGCACTGTTATGTGCCTGTTGTGCAAAAAGGGCTTTTTAAAAACAGATACCAACTCCTATAAAGGATTAGGTTTTAATCGATATAATTCACTTGGTGAACTTATCTCCGATTAACATCAGAAAGACAAAAAAGCGAAGCCCCTGCAGGTGGGAAACAGGCAGCTTGGAAAAAAACTCAGATCAGAGGCCACGCCCACACTCTCACCAAAGCCAAATGCCAAATGCATGCTGGAGCATCAGCCAGTTTCTCCTCACGAGGAAACGAGGAAACGTTTCATCCTCCGAAAGCTGCAGGAGTCTCAGTCTCTGGGCAGATCTATTCGGAGGTCTCTAACATGGCTGCTTCCCATTCCTTTGCCCGTCCTCCTTTTAAACGAAAAAGATTTTCTAGAGATGTAAAAGGTCCAAGAGGAAAGCATACTGCCATCTGACCTGATTTTAATCTGAGTTTTATAAAAAAAAAAAAGGGGGGGGGAGGCACAGGTGATTGAATTGCTTACGGAATGAGGTTGTCTTTTTGAGCATCCGATGCCCAGGCAAGTGGAAGGCAGGCCAGCTGGCTCTCCCTAAGTTGTAAGCACAGACCGCCTTCTCTGTTCCCCTGGGGAGGGCTCGCTATTCTTTAAACAGGTGCACAGCGCCCCCCAGTGGAAATCATGGAGAAAAAGCTATCTTTGGTAACCCCTGGGAATAAAAACCAGGTGTGGGAGTTTACTTCAAGTGACCTGGTAAAAGGAAAAAGACAAAAAAAAACAAATGAGAGTCACCCATTTAAGAACAGGTAAAGGATATAAGGAAACAAACAATAGAATGACAGTTTCAAATGGTAAATATGTTAAAATATGCTCAATGGGAAGAAGGAAATTAAAGCACCAATCAAATACCGTTTTAACCCACTTGACTGGAAAAATCACTCAAGTTCAGTCACCTCAAGAGCTGCCAGAAGTGAAGAAAGACTTGGCCTCTCACGAGGCAGCTGGAGCAGTAAACTGGTTCTGTTTGGGGGGGCAATTTGATGCTTTTTAAAAAATATTAACTGCACATGATGCAATCATTCTGACTTTCAGAATGGACCTGCTCACCTTCATTTTTGCGCAGGAAGATAAGAATGGTCTAGAAAATACGGTTGTGCCAGGAAGCAAGGAAAGAGTCCCTGAGTATTAAGTTCATGTCCAAATATGAGCCAACCCAAAAGGGTGCCCAATGGCCAAAGTCGAGATGCATCAAGAACAGGAACAGAGTCAATCTATAAAAATCCATGGTTCTATATTGACACATAAGAGGGGCACCAACGAAACAAAACCTAACCTTATCCGCCGTCCCTGGAGGTAACGACAGTCCCATCTCCATACTCCCAAAAGCGGTAATTAACGGGAAAGAGCTAAGCATTTAGCCTCCGTTTCTAGCAGAAACTGCAATTTAGAGTAACCCAAAACCCCAGTAAACGAAAGCAGTGCGTTCTGTACGGAAGGGTGGCAGCTGATCAGCGGAGAAGATGGGGCAGAAGTTGTCAACCAGCAGTGGGCAACCGCAGCGGAAACAGCGCCGGACACAGGAGCCAGCGATCAGGACAAGTGACCGGGAACCGTCCAATGACATGGGCGGGGCACCAGCCTCTATTCGCAAAGGGAGACGTGAGACCTGGCAGGGCCGGCACGGGGCCGCCCCACTCCTCACCCAGCGATCAACATCACATCTCTAGCAGGGGACAGCCGGGTGTCATGTGTTTCCTGCTGTGTACACGTTTGGTGCAGCTACGATATTCTTTTTTTTTTAGATTTTATTTCTTTTTAGAGAGGGGGGGAAGGAAGGGAGGAAGAGAGGGAGAGAAACATCATTGTGTGGTTGCCTCTCGTGAACCCCCTACCAGGGACCTGGCCCACAACCCAGGCACGTGCCCTGACTGGGAATCGAAACCGGTGACCCTTTGGTTTGCAGGCCGGCACTCAATCCACTGAGCCACACCGGCCAGGGCCAGCTACAGATATTCTTGCCAAGACATAACCCTCAGCTTACAGACAATGTAGGTGATAGCAGAAGAAGTTAAACTGCATCGTTAGAAAGCAATCCCCAAATCCCAAAGGTAAGATGTTCTATGGGACACCAGTCTTGTATCTTCAAGATAATGTCATTGCAAAACAAAACAAAGGGGTGGGAGATGTTACTATCCTAGATTAAAAGGGACTTAAGGACAAAATATAACAACCAAATGTGAGGCTCATTGTGGAGTCTTTGATTGGATTCTGATTTGAAACCCATTCGGGAGGCTGCCGGGAAAACTGAATGGGAGCCGGACATTGGATGGGGTCAAGGTGCTGATAAGGGACAGGAAGCCTGCGGGGTGGGAAAACATCTCCATCTTTAGAGGCGCATGCAAGACATTTAGGGGTAAGATGCTACAATGTCTAATTCACTTCAAATTTGGCAAAAAAAAATAGATTAAACAAGTCTAGCAAAATATTAAATAATTATTAACATAGGAGATGTGGATAGAGGTATTTATGACAGTACAATTCCCTCTACTTTTCTAGGTTTGAAATGCATTAAAATAGAAACTAATAATAGACGGAAAACACAAGATGGCTTGTGCAAGAACATTCACTGTAACGCTGCTTGTCACAGCAAACCATCGGAATGGATCCGAAAGCCTTTCGGCGCAGGAGTGGACACGCCACGGGCCTTCATAAGTAGACTTTACACCCCGCTCTCACCAGCCCAGCTGGCGAGGACGGGAAAGGCAGTGTCTGGTGCCGTGAAGTGTACCAGCAAGCAGCAAGATGACAAACGTTTCCTGCTCTTTCGGGTACTGACCTCTAAATTCATCTCTATTTTATTTTACTCCTCACCTGAATCACGGGGGGAGAGAGTCTCCCCTTCAATTAAAAAAAAAAAAAAAAACAAGCTCCCAACCATTTGTTTTTACTGAAAAACTGTGCCCTCTGCTTCCATTTTCGGTTGTCTTCATTTTATGAAGACACGGACGCAAGAACAATAACACCTTGCTGTTAACTGTACGAAAAAATGAAGGGCACTTATAGCAGCAGTGACTGGCATTATATTTGCCATTATACTTATACCTGCAAGATGAACTGAAGAGCTGATTACATTCTGCAGCCAGAGCCAGTCAGCTGAGATGAAAGGAGATTCGAGAGGGTTTGGGGCTGGCATCTCTGTCCCTCTTCTGCCACCAGGCGGCGCTGTGGCTCCTTGAGGCACCTCCTCCTGCGACAGGAGAACCCACACCAGGCCTCCGTGTCCTCTCAGTCTGCAGGGCCCGGGTGTTACTGTCCCCCGCCGCAGTTTCCAAGGCCCAGAGCCACCCTCCCCCCGCTGTCCATTCCTGCCGCCGTCTGTAGCAGGAAAGCTCTTCCTAACGTTCTCCGAAACTATGTCAGACCAGCAGTTGAGTCCCCAGCCTGGGCTCTTGGTTTTCACACGTTAATGAGGAGCCTGTGGCCGTTAGGACGTGAAAACGCAAGTTATCTCCCTAGTGCTTCTGCAGATAACGACAGACCAGGCTTGTTTCCACTGTTTCACTGATAAAAGACCAACAGAAACATGCGCCCCTCCTCCGCCCTTTTTTTTTTTTTTTTTTTTTTTTTTTTTTTTTTTGTAGGAAGCTTTAGAGGCCGTCTACTTAGTTCAAACAACTAGGAGCCAGCCCTGGAGCAGAAGTGCGTGGAAGGAGTGTGGCTGGTGTTGCCCCTTTGGCAAAATCCCTCCTTCATTGGGAAGCACACCTGCATAATTCAAACGCTCGGGGGCCAGGGTCTGGCCGAGAGCGGGCAGCCAGCTGTCTCCACGAATTGCCCAAAGTCACCGGCAGCCCTGCCTCATCAGTAACGAAAAGGCTGTGCTCCCCGCCCCCCATTCCTCCGTTCCTAGGGATGCAAAGAAGTGCCTGGGCCAGAAGGGGGCACCAAATCCCATCTCTTCTTGTCGGCCACTCAGCTCCCCCAAAAAAGGGGTGGTTTCGAAGACTGGAAGAACAGCTGAAGGTGCAGGGTTTGTGTGTTGGCCAGGCATTAGACTACCCCCCAGAGAAATCTGGATTCCCTTCATACAGAAGAACACCCACTAGAACGTGCCTACGTTTAAGAGGAATCCCCAACCTCGAAAGCGTGGCGCTGCGCTCGGTGAAGCAAATGGACACCTCAGCAGGACTCTGTGTGATCTGGAGGTGGCGCACGGATTTCTGCCCTTTCGGTGTGGGGACGTGGGGTCGGCGGGGCCCCATTGCACGTGGCCTGCATGCCACGCGGGTCAGTGCGTCTGCACGAAGACGTGCAGAGAAGAGGGACAAAGCTTAGTGTTTGAGGAAGGAACTCCGGTGTATTGGTAACCTAGATAAGTCTCCAAAGACCGCATGATTTTTTTTAGCCTGAAACCAGCTCACCCACATCTCTGGCTCGTGAGTGAACCAGGTCAGCAGACCTTTGAACAGCTGATGAGGAAGCGCCTTGAACTTCAGAGCAACCAGAATCCAAAGGTCGAGGAGGGCAAGTCCGTGGTCCACAGGCAACCAAGAGCCCCGAGGCCGAGCTGAGAAGTCACAACAAAGACTGTGTGCCCCGAAAACCCAGAATATTTACAGCCTGACCCTGTGCAGAAAGGGTTTGCCAATCTCTGATCTAGATCACAGAAGACTCCAGGATGAAGCTTTCTTCTGGTAAGAGCGATGATGAGCTATTGAATGGGTTCAAACAGAGAACTGACACATATCTGCAACTTTAGAACAGTAATTCTGACTACAATGTAAAGGATTAATGTAAAGAGAATGTGGGGGCGGGGGGTGGGACGCTGTATCGATAATCAGGTAGCCTAGACTACACATGGGGAAAGTTAAACTACATTTTAATCCCAAACGCAGAGGGTTTTGTTCCTGCACTATCTTTAGAAACCACTAGATGGCACCATAATACAGGAAAAAATTGTCTTCCCCACCATCCCTGTAGGAATTCAAGGGCTGTAATCCAAGTGTGTCGGTGGCTTAACCTCTTCAGTGGGTTTCAAGAACCTGCTTTACACTAAGTTGAGTATATGTCTCTATTCTGTGATGTTTATTTTTTTTTAGCAGCGCAATGAGCAAGGGTATTCTATGACAAACTGAAAGATGAACCAAACCCAGCTCTCCGGTTAAAATATGCTGATGTAGCCCATAGAAAAATGGGCAAAAGACCCAAACAGTCCTGCTTTCTAAAGAAGAGATACAAAGATCCATGGGCCTATTAAAAAAAAAAAAATTAGCCCTGTCTGGTGTAGCTCAGTGGATTGAGTGCAGGCTTGTGAACCAAAGGATCGCGGTTCGATTCCCAGTCAGGGCACATGCCTGGGTTGCAGGCCAGTTCCCAGCAAGGGACGCACGAGAGGCAACCATACATTGATATTTCTCTCCCTCTCTCCTTCCCTTCCCCTCTAAAGATAAACAAATAAAATGTTTAAAAATAAACTAACTAAAACTAAAAAACCCCTACTGAACTTCACCAGCAAGCAAAGATATGTTCATCCAAACAAAAATAAGATATAATTTAGCCCTAGCAAGAACCTTTTTTCTAAATGACGACTTCGGCGTTAGCTGTAATGTGATAACTGGGCACATGCAGGCGTTGCTGATCAAAGAGCGGATTGGTGTGATGTTTCTAAAGGGGAATTTTTCAGTAAATACCCGGAACCTTTAAACTGAGTCTTCGCTGACTTGGTAAAGCTACTTCTACAGGTGTGAGAAAATAGTTCAGCGTGTGGACACCTTCCCTCCGGGAGGCCCGCCATGGCCCTCAGCACGCAGAGACTCTGGTCACCGGGGTCTGTCCTCACTTGAATTATTTGTCTGTCCCCAGATAATTCCGGGGCGTCCACCGCGCACCAGGCCCTGAGTCTCGAGGACACAGTGTAGACACCACAGACCATGTCTTTGCCGTCCCCGAGTTATCAAAGCTGTTCTGTTCAAAGAATGTTCGTTTAATGAATTGGAAAATGTTCATACTACCACTAGTGGAAAGAAAACGGGGTAAAAATGCACGCACAACAGCTGCATATTTAAATGTACATTAAAACAGTGAGAAAATTTTCAGTCCAAAAATTCATCTACAGTAGCCCCCCCCTTAGTCACGGGGGACACTTTCCAAGACCCCCAGCGGGTCCTGAAACTGTGGGAAGTACCCAAGGCAGTGCCCCCCGAAATACAGCGCCCGAACACGGGACTGGGATGTTAACCAGGTAAAGGAAATGAGAAGACTCGAGGAAGGTTATGGCACTCAATTTCATGACCGATGGAAGAAAAGCAACTATAGCCCTGGCTGGTGTGGCTCAGTGGGTTGAGCACCAGCCTGCAAACCAAAGGGTCACTGGTTCGATTCCCAGTTCAAGGCACATGCCTGGGTTGTAGGCCAGGTCCCCGGTTGTGGGGCACATGAGAGGCAACCACACATTGATGTCTCTTTGCCTCTCTTTCTCCCTCCCTTCCCCTCTGTCTGAAATAAATAAAATATTTTTTAAAAGAAGAATACAACTATAAAGTGTTAAGAGTGATTTTTTCAATCAGGAAAATATAATTTGTATTTTTAAGATAAATATAACGATTATGCTTGGACCCCATGGAGGGGTTTGTAATTCATTATATCCGGTCCTTCAACCATACTTGGCGGCATCTAGAAGAACCGGGAGCAACATGGGTCACTTTGTTCTACGCTCAGGAAACTTTTATCGTTACCGTGAGTCAGTTGCTACAATTTGGTAATCAGCTGTAGAAAAATGGCCTTGGAGAAGCAAGTTGGTTTATTGCCGTAAGTTTCCAAAAAAAGGATCCAGAAGAATGCAGAGAAGAAATGTTCTTTAAACACATGCATACACAGTGCCTTGACCTGTTTCTGCACCGAAGTGCTCAGAAAACACAATACCTCGTTCTCTACGCATACGCTCTGCCTGGGAATTCGAAGAGATTAAAAGGAAAAGACTTAGGGGGCTGGTTGGTTTTTGAATGTTCTTATAATTTTTACACTGAATTTTAAACAGGAAAATTTACCATTGTTGGTGGGGTTGTTTGTTTTTGAATTTGAAGAAATGAGGAAGTGAGAAAATGGAGGCTTTGGGAATCCAAAAGTTAAAAACAGCCTAGAGGAGCATATTTTTTAACTGTCACGTAGAGACAGATAGTAGATCAGGGGTCACCAGAGGCTGAGGGAAGTGATGAGTGAGGCGTGACCGCTAAGGGGGGTTTAGGGTTTCTTTTCGAGTGATGAGAATGTTCTGGAATTAGATCGGGGTGATGGTTGCACAATCTTGTGAGCACAGTAGAACCTTGGTTCTCGAAACTAATTTGTCCTGGAAGGATATTCGAGAAGAAATTTGTTTGAAAACAAATCATTTTTTCCCGGGTGTCAGCATGAAAGGTTTGCCGGGTTGAGAACTGAAGCTTTGTTTGACAATGAGACATTTTTTCTGTGAACAGCTAGGTCGAGAGCCAGATTGTTCGAGACGGGAGACATCTGAGAACGGAGGTTGGACTGTGCACTAAAGACCATTGAACTGTAAACTTTAAAATCATTGATGTTGTGGTATACGTAGCTGAATGAAAGATGCAAAGCCCCTGGCCATGTAGTTCAGTAGATTAGAGCGTCATCCCTGAACGCCAAGGTTGTGGTTCAATCCCCAGTCCAGGCACATACAAGAATCAACCAATGAGTGCGTCAGTAAGTGGAACAACAAATCGATGTCTCTCTCTCTCTGTCTGTCTGTCTGTCTCTCTGTCTCTCCCCCACCCCACCGCACTCCTCTATTTCTCTAAAAATCAATAAATAAGAAATGTAAAAAGATAGAGATTTACAGGCACAGAAAATGTTAGACACCTAAAATATGAGTAAAAATAAATCTTAAAATTATTTGGAAAACAAAAATGTATTCAGTGCACCGTATTAAAATATTTGGGCACTGAGTTGAAAAATAGAGCTCATTGTCTTCTGCATGCCATTTAGACAAATAAATATATTGATACACTTGTACATATACGCGAAAATTAAAATCTGTAGATGAACAAAAGGAAGGAAGGAAGGAAGGAAGGAAGGAAGGAAGGAAGGAAGGAAGGAAGGGGAGGGAGGGAGGAACGGGTCAGGAAATAGGGTCCTCCGCTGTGTTGGGTCTGGCAGAGAAGGGGTGGGCAAGAGAGTGAGGGAAGGAACAGAAGACAGAAGACGGAGAGACTGCCCCGTGTCACAGCTAATTAATATTCACGTATCACCTTCCCTGGGCCCTTCCGTGAGCAAAAGGAGGGACTTAAGGCCCAGAACAAATTCTCATAAAACGGTTAAGATCTCCCAGGCCAAGCAAGTCATCAAAACTCAACGACATACACCCCCTCCAGCGAGTGACCAAGGCAAACACCCTGATGCCGTGTGATGACAAGGCACTTCTCCCCATGGCACACTTTCTCAAAACCCATGACCCCAGACAAAGCAGATACCTCAGACAAAGGACAGCCTCAGACAAACCAAACTGAGGGGCCTTCCACGCCACATCTGACCGGTGCTGCTCAAACGTGCCAAGGTTGAGAAAAACAAAGAAAGAGACTGACAAGGACATGCCAGCTTAATACGATGTGGTACCTTCTTTCTAATCCTCACTCAAGGATAGGTTCCCTGATTTTAGAGAGAGGGGGAGGGAAGAAAAAAGAGAGGGAGAGAGACATGGATGTGAGAGAGAAACATCAGTTGGTTGCCTCCCATATGCACCCTGACCAGGGGCTGGGCCGCGACCTAGGTGTGTCCTGACCGGGGGATTGAACCTGCCACCTCCCGGTGTGCCGGATGATGCTCCACGCACCTGAGCCCGCCGGCCAGGTCCCGGAACAGAGAGAGAATGGGAAACTGGTGACATCAAGAGAAAACGTGGAGCTCGGTGAGTAGCGATGTGCTGGAGCCAGTTCCCGACGCTGTGACAAAGGCACCAGGCTGACATGACACATGAGCACCGGGGGAAAGTGGAGGACAGCTGCGTGGGAACCCGCTGTACCATCTTTTCAATTTTGCTGTAAATTGAAAGTGACTCCAAAATAAAGTACATAAATAAGGTTTCTTAAAAAGGTCGATTACATAGCCCAGGGGCTGGCCACTGTGGGAGTGTCACACTGTGGGAGTGTCACACTGTGGGAGTGTCAGAAAGCCCCGGGTTAGAGCGAGATCATCGGAAATGTACCCAGCCTTCCCACGCTGCTCACGGGCGAGCTGCCCTGGAGTCCCTGCGCGGTCCTGGCCCCGCTGTCAGCTCATCCTGGGGCAGAGAGGAACGGGACCTCCGCTCTCCTCGCCCACCCTTCGGGCACCTTAGTCACAGGAAGTGCCACGCGGTGGAACTCGGCTCCCGGCGCACACAGTGGGAACGCCCCTGGCGACAGCGGCCACCGCACAGTTCCCTGTTCTTTGGGGACGGGTAAGGAGCTGCACCGCCCGGGTCTCTCTTCAAAGGAGGACTTGCCGTGGTTGAGAGCAAGAGGCCTCCAGCTACTATTCCTCTAGGACATGCCAGCGGCCGAATGCCGTCGAGCCTAAGGTGACCGCCTCTTCCTGCCCGGCCCACACCCAATGACCGACCACATGGTGGGTGGAAAGGCCCGGCCACTCCAGCCCAATGGGGTGATGTGGAGGTACCGTATACGCCCCAGAGCACCCCAAGGCGGGCTGAGGGCTGTCAGGCCTGCACTGAGCCCGACTTCTTCCTCTGCCTGGTCCTGCTCTCTCCCCTCCCCTTCCAGAGGCACTGACCCCTAACTAACATCCAATGTGCCCAACTCCATCTCAGCACCTGCTTCTGGAGAACTCAGGCTGTGACACCCTCCTTGGGGTGGGGGGAAGGGGAAGTATGTGCTCAAGATGACCAGTCATGCGAACCTTTACCCTAATCTCCCAGCCTCCCTTGCAGCTATGGTCAAGCACATGCCCCAGCTCCAGCCACCAAGGCATAATCGTACTTCCATTGGGGGACACTTGTGAAGAAAGAGGTGTCTTTCCTCACAAAGGGGAACAAGTCCCAGTGGCTTCCATCTCCTTCCTGCCGTAGATGTGACATCTGGAGCTGCCACCACCATGTGGCCACCAGCGAGCCCACAGAAGAGCAACATCGAGAGAGCTGAGGAGATGGGAACCCGGAAACCGCTGAGCCGGCGTCTACCCCCAGACGTCATCACAGGTGAGAACAACAGTCCCTGGTTTGTCGCAGGACAGTCACTTCCCGTTCCCTGAAGCAGAACACGTACCCCTACCTGCTGCGTCCCCGCCCAGGACGGGGCACTCACTCACTCACCTCCCTGCACGTCCTCAACAGCCTCACGGAAACACATGTGGGGGGCTTGCTCAGCCCTGCCCAGACCACCGACCTGTCCTTGCTGAAGTGCCGGACCACCATGCTGTACCTGGTCACCTGGCCTTAAACCCTGAGCCTGGGATCGGGGGCTCCAAGCTGAGCTAAGCACCCGTCTCGGACACGGGGCCACGACAAACTCACGCAGGACAGCGGAGGCGGCAGCACGTGCCCCGCACCCCACGGCAGCAGAGACAGCACTCTCGGTGCCCTCACCTGTAAAGAGCGACAGTAACATTCACCATGAGGCTGTTGCATCAGGTCATGTTAATTCTCACCTCCGCAGACTTTGCACCGGCCCTGAACGCCAGGGCCCTCGGTCATGTTCGTTCTTGCCCTGACTTCCCGTTCCCGGCCTCAGACAGCAGGTGCAGCCTGGACCCCTCTGCACTCTTACATCCGACCCCTTTACCTCCCCGCTGCTCACCTGGGACGGGCCGATCCTGTTGGGGAAGTCCCCAAGGCTGTGGCACCCTCCCCTCTTTCAAAAGTTTCAAGGTGGTGTCTTCCCCACTGAGATAAATAAAGGTTTTTTTTAATACATTTCGGTAGAAGTCTCTGTCTGTCTCCCAGAACGGAAAAAGGAAGGACAACGACCTTTTTCCTGGGTGGGCGGTGAGGGAGGCTCCGAGGACCTGTTATCCAGGTCGCTGCTGCGGGTGACCAGGTGTGATGTCACCAGGACCTCTGGGCGGCATACAAGGCGTCTCAGTCGCCCCTTTGAAGGCCAGGAGGCTGGAGAGTGGACCCACCCATTGGCTCCAGGTCTCGTTAGCTGAGGGTTGCCCCAGGTGGCTTTCCCTTCCCCCCTCTTCCAAGCTGAATTTGACCAGGCTAGGAAGGCCACAACCCCTCCCCTACATCAGGGAAGATCCTGGGGCAGAATGTGGGTGGAGCCCCGGCAGAGAGAGTGGCACCTGCGCCCAGAGGGACTGTCCAGCATCAGGCAGCTGAAAATGGGGGTGGGGGCGGGGCGCGGGGCGCAGGCAGCAGAGGCAGCGCCTCCTGAGAAACAATTAAGATCGACGACAAAATCTAACTGTTTTTTTCAGGACCTCTGGACAACGCCGCCCCCTTTCATTAGCCTGAGCTGTGACCTCTGATGATGTGGCCTTCTGCAAGCCTCCAGAGTAAGGGAAGCATAATGAACCCCCCCTGTCGGGGTGAGAGGAGGAGGACAAGGAATAACTGCTGCGTGAAGTGTGAGGACAGCTAATAAAAAAATGGCTCACATTTGAACTGGGTCTCGAAAGACACAAGAAGTGCCCCAGGGAAGAGCTTTGGGGCAGAGAGAACGTCCAGGCGGATCGTGGCTCAGGAATCTCCTTGTTGCAGCTTATTGTAAGAGATGCAGACTGGACACGCCCACACATGCCATCCGCATGCGGTAAACACGGACGAGACTGTCCTGTCTTGCCATTGTTATCAGTAAAGCCAATTCGTTCCATTAAAATTCATCCTGCACCTGTGCGGCTCCCCCAGGTGAGTGGGAGTCGTGTTTAGAGAAGACCAAATCAACACTCATTGGCAAGAAGGGGGTTCTGAGACCCGGGTGTGAAGTGCCAGGCCTCACCTGCTCTCTGTACGGGACGCACAGAATCAGGGGCTGGGAGCAGAGAAAGATGCCCCGGCTCAGCGTGTTCCAACCACAGACAGAGCAGGGAAGACGCCCAATCAGCTCTGTGGTCTGGGTGAGACCTGTGCCCCGAAACCACAGAGCAAGACCCCAGAAAGACACCTCTGGAGATGACCCAGCAGGTGAGGAGGCAGGAGAAGCCTCGAAAGGATTAAGACTGTGTTTTATTTCCCCCAGCATCAGAAGTTGCTCTGTTGCCAACGAACAGAAGGGGCATTTCTCCCGCCCTTCGGTGCGCAGTCTGAGCTCCACGCCCAGGCACAGAGTTTATGCCGGTGGCCCCCGCCAAACGGTGGGACTCGACACAAACACTGGGGGTGCCTGAGGATGCTCTTCCCCCAACATTCTCTCCTGAGCGCCACATCTTTTGAATTCTTGTCAATCGAACTAGAGGTATGGTACCAAAGTCTCGATCTGATCTTCACTTCCCTGACTCCCCCGAAGGCTGAACACCTTCTCGTGTTTATCAGCCATTGGCGTTTCCTGTTCACTGGACTTCTAGTCACATCTGTTGCCCAGTTACCCAGAGGTAATCCATCTTTGTCTTATTAATGCGAAAGTGTTGGTTCTCTGCGCGGGGCAGTCACTTTTGCCTGTGGCAAATGTTTCTTTCTGCTTGTCTCTGACTTGGCTTACAGTGCTTGTGTCCGCACCGAATTTGGGGTCACCCACCTTACTAAGATCTCTCCACTCCGGTGTTTCATAGTCTAAACGTCCCTGTTTCCGTGTGCACGTATCCTCTATCTCACACTCACTCACACACACACACACACACACACACACACACACACACTGACATACAGAGTTAGGTGATAATGAGATGGCTCCTTAGCCCATCTGGAGTGTGTGGGTGTGTCTGCCTGTGCGTGTGCAGGTGCAAGGGTCTGTCATGTTCCAGCCGACAGCTGACATCTGCCTTTCACACTTTCCAGCTTGAAGATCACCTCCATCCTACCTGGTGCCTGAGAAGGAGGAGGGGGGCGTTTCCCTGAGTTCCCTTTCCCGCAGTCCCAGACCCAACCAGGCTGCCACCTCCCACACTCTCTGTCCACCCCTCCCGGGGCCCCACGGCCATCTCGCTCTGGGACTGTGCAGCCCTGGCCTCCAGGCTCCTCGCTCCTCCCCTTCCCATCCCGTCCCCACCTGCAACCAGGAGTCTCTCCGAAGGCAGACGCACCTCAGCCCTGCCCTGCCCAAAGCCCCTGGGGGTCCCCAGCCCCCCACCACTTTCAGGACTCGGTCTGAACTCCCACAGAAGGCTGACACCATCCTTTTTTAAAAAGGCACTTCTCGCCTTAAAAAAAGAAAAAGGGGAAAAAAAAACACCTTTGCAGCCTGATTTCTCGGATTGTGTCTCCCAGCTCCATGTTCCCAGCCGGACCAAACTGCTTCAATTTCTTCAAAAACACAAAGCTTCCTTTTCAGCAGCTCCAAACCCTGGCTATGCCCCTGCTCACCTGGCAAACCTGAACGCACACCTGCCCAGGTCCTCGCCCTGGGTGACTCTTATCCTGGAGGCCAGGTGGGATCCCTGCACCCCATCCTGCAGACAGCCCCCACAGGCAGCGCTGGGAACCACCGCCTTCTCCTCCAACCCCAGCCCCTTTCTCACCACCGGGCAGCCTCTTCTTCCTCAGAGTCAAATCTTCGATGCTCCTTCCCCCAGGAACTTCCCTTGACAGTTCAAGCTAGGGCCCCGCTCCATCCCCCACCACCCCCCTGGCCTTCCGATCCAAGCATGTAAGTATCCCACTGAAATACAATTCTCTGATTTCTTGTCTCCCACCCCAGACTCCGAGCCTTGGGGACGCAGGGGCGGCATGTCTGTCTTGCTCACCACAATATAAAGCACGCAGCAGAGACCTGACACACAGTAGGTGCTCAGGAAATGTTCACTTGAAAATAAACGAAGGAGGGAGTCAATGCATGAACAGATTACCCGCCGCAGTTTCCAGGACCAACCGCTCGGAAGAGCCGGCGAACAGAGGTGCAGCCTGGCCAGCAGGGGGCACCAGCCTGCTTTTCAATCCGGCTGCCTGAGCTGGGAGCTGATACCTGCTCTCAGTCAGACAGAGCTTGGGGTGGGCACGCAGGGGTCCCTTCGCGGCGCTGGAGATGAAGTAGGAGTTGTTCGCCTCCAGCCAGCGTCGGAACACCGAGTGTTCTCCCCTCACTTCAACCGAGAGGTACTACGTCCCCCGTCTTGCTATGAAAAGAGCTGTAACTGTAGCAACCAGTGGCCGGTTATCTGTTCTCAAGTGGGGATGGGAGAGGGGGCGGCAGGTAAGGGGCAGAGAGGACGAAGACAGCAGGAAAGAGTAAGCATGAAACGGCTGGCCTTGGAGAGGCAGGGCCAAGTCCTGTGCGTCTCCCAGCTGACTCTCTCTCTCTGTCTCTCTCTGCACGTCTGTTGGTCTGTCTGTCTGTGTCTCTCTCTCCCCATCCTTTCATTCTGGGAGAACAAACCCAAGTCTGTACTGGACAAGCATCCACAGCAGGTATCTGGAGGGAGTCCTCTCCTTTCCTGAGAGCAGCACCAGCACCAGCACCCCGTGGCCCTGCGGGCGCCCGGCCCGGCTCAGCCCACCTGCCAGCCATGAACGCCTCGTGCTGCCCGCTGTCTGCCCAGCCCACGCCGCCTAACGGCTCGGAGCACCTCCCGGCCCCCGCCCCGGGCAACCACAGCAGCGGCGGGTTCTGCGAGCAGGCCTTCATCCAGCCCGAGGTCTTCCTGGTGCTGGGCGTCGTCAGCCTGCTGGAGAACGTCCTGGTCATCCTGGCCGTGGTCCACAACAGCAGCCTACACTCGCCCATGTACCTGTTCCTGTGCAGCCTGGCCGCGGCCGACATGCTGGTGAGCGTGTCCAACACGCTGGAGACCCTCGTGATCATCGCGGTCGACAGCGACGCCCTGGTCTTCGAGGACCAGTTCCTGCGGCACGTGGACGACGTCTTCGACTCCATGATCTGCATCTCCCTGGTGGCCTCCATCTGCAACCTCCTGGCCATCGCCGTGGACAGGTACGTCACCATCTTCTACGGGCTCCGCTACCACAGCATCATGACGGTGGGGAAGGCCTGCGCCCTGATTCTGGCTGTCTGGGTGGGCTGTGGCATCTGCGGCGCACTCTTCATCATCTACTCCGAGAGCAAGACGGTCATCGTGTGCCTCGTCACGCTGTTCTTCGCCATGCTGCTGCTCATGGCCACCCTCTACCTGCACCTGCTCCTGTTCGCCCGGCTGCACGCGCAGCGCATTGCGGCCCTGCCGCTGGCCGCCGGGGCCGCCCCGCCGCCACGCTCCTGCCTCAAGGGGGCTGTCACCATCACCATCCTGCTGGGCGTGTTCGTGGTCTGCTGGGCGCCCTTCTTCGTCCACCTGGTGCTCATCATCACCTGCCCCACCAACTCCTACTGCGTCTGCTACGCCGCCCACTTCGACACCTACCTGGTGCTCGTCATGTGCAACTCCGTCCTCGACCCCCTCATCTACGCCTTCCGCAGCCCGGAGCTCAGGAACACCTTCAGGGCGATTCTGTGCGGCTGCCCGGGGAGGGGCGTGAACGTGGGGTAGGAGCTGGGGGTGCGGCCGTGGGGCTGGGGCTGGTCACCTGGCACCCTCCCTCCCGCCAAGGTGTGTAGGAAGGAGAGAGGAAGAATCACCACCTGCCGGCCTGCGACCAGCCTTTGGTTCTGAGCTCGCAAAGCCTCTGAAAGGGACGTGGTGTGTAGCAGGCTCTCTGGAAGGGTCCCGATGTGGGTAAGTCACAAACTCTGGTGTCCCCCACAGCCCCCCTCCTGCCGGGGGAGTCGGGGGAGGCTGCTGTGGAGCGGGCTGCACTCACTCCCGGGCGCCCAGGGTTTGCAAGGCTGGCCTCCTACCCCGTCTTCATGCTCATGCACGCAAGGATTCTCACTGACGGGAGGGGGATTCAAAGCTCTCCCAAGCAAAGCTTCTACAGCCGTCGACCTCCGGCTGCCAGCTGCTCGGATGGCTTTGCCCTTACTTCATAAGAGCCTTGAGTTTCTGCTCTGTTACGCTATTTACAGTACAGCAGCGTCCCCCACACAGTGAACCCCTTGTTAAAGAAGCTACGCTGTGCAGTCGGTGGCTCTGTGTACCCCCACACCCCTCACCGGCCTCCCCCTGAAAAACAGCAGTGTGGATGGGAGGGGCTGCATCTCAAGAGATTGCTTCACTGTTTGAGGTGCAGGTTGTTTGAGAGATCGGAGGGATCTCCGATGCGTGTGACTTTCTTGGAAGATCTGCTTTTGCTCATTACAACTGTGTCTCTATCCCACGGTTTCCTAAAGCATGATGTGGAAAGGAAAATTTGGGGGTTTACGGCTCCTTTGTCTCAACATGGTGTCCAAGTCGGGGTGATCCTGGTATCAGCGTCTATACCTCATCAAGGACAGCAATTCGTTCCCACACGCACGGCGCCCAATTGGCTGGTTAGCACTGTGGAGCACTGTGCGCTGTGCGTGACCATGAGACCCTTTCCCACCCTGGAAAACGCCCCGCTGTGCTTTCTGGCTGCCCCCCTCCCCCACACCATGGATTCTTCTACTGTGCTGTGACCCTGGCGTACGATTGTGTGTTTTTCTTGTCCTGGAACATATTGCGGGTTTTAATGTACTTGACATCCTGCTGATGTGAACAATATCATTTGTTCCTTGCTTTGAGATGTTTGGAGATAAATAAAAGGCTTTTGTGGCTGCCAACTGGGTGACATTAAAGTACAGCACCTAGAAGCACCCTGGTGGCGTCTGCACAATCGTAGGTGACCCTGCAATTCTGACTGTTTGGTAAGTGGCGTAAACATCCCCATTGCCACCGTGCCCATCCTTCCAGGGTAGCGCCTTTCAGCCAAACCACAAAACTCCCCCATTGAGGTTCTGAAAATACCAGTTCCTGGGCCACGATCACTCTCCATTATTTTAATCGAGGCACCAAATAATCGGTCTTGCCCGTTGCCGCTCAGAGAGCAAATGTGGAAAATGGGGAGTCGGATTCTTTGCAAATTATACTCACAGCTGTAGGAATTAGGGCGTCCTTCTTCTATGTAAGCAAGAGAAAAACAACTTAGTTTTCACCCTTTGACATCAGCTTTCACATTATTTCAATTATTCTCTCCACGAACCTCCAAAGCAGGTGAGTCATTTTACAGATGAAGAAACTCAGCCCCGGGGGCTCACACAGCCGTCCGGGTATGCCCACCCAGCTAGGGTCACCGCACCCTCTGTGTCCTGCTGCTGGCATCTTTCTGCACCAAAGGACGCTGCCAGCAGGTTTCCCATAATGCAACCTGACCCTACTCTCCTTCCTCTACACGTTTCGGCTTGGACAGCACTTCCAGATGCAAAGCGCCCACAAGAATCTCCTGGGATCTTGTCCAAGGGCAGAATCCGATTCAGCAGGTCTGGAGTGGAGGCTAAGATTCTGCATTTTCTGACTGTGACAGTCTCCCAAGGGGTGTGGCTGCAGCCTGGGGACCACCTTTTGGATAGAGAGGGCACAGAGGACTTTCAAATGAGCATTGACACGAAGCCGAAAGCACTCGCCTGCGTCTGCGTCAGCATCTGCTGGAGAGCTGCCCCCAGGCCGGGAACTGTGCCAACTACTGGTGGGCGTTTGATTCTTTGAGCCTCGCTGTAACCCTATGAGGCAGATACTGGTATCACCCTTATTATCTTCAGGACCAGACATCAGCAACTCAGCGAGCTTAAGGCCCTTGTCTACGAAAACTCAGCACCAAGTGGAGGAGCAGAGACTCAAACTCCAGCTGCCCAAATCACACTCCCAAGTCCAACCCCGACACCCTAGCGCGTCTCACAGACGCAGTTTGGACGGTGGGGCCATGACCCGAGGACATCAGAGCTGTGGGCTGCTGTGCAGGGAGACTTCAGGGCGTAATTCCACAGCTCACGGGTCCAGATGTTCCCCGCAGGGTTTCCATAGAGACGTCGTAAAACCCAAGAAGCACCATCCATCGCCTGACTTGCTAATATCCTTTCCCGAAGTCGGAGGTAGCCCTGGGAACAAACGCATCCATCTCGGAGAGGGACCGGGCCTGCCTGGTGGGCCGGCACCGCCTCCTCCCCGGCCACTTTCCACACAACGCGTTTGAAGCAGCAGGATGGTCAGGCTTGAAAATGCTTCATTTGGGGGAATAAAAGCACATCACGATTTTAATGCCCGTGTTAGGTTACATTCACTTTCCACCCCCTTTCCCCAAGGCAGAGTAACTGCAGCGGTGGCTTCCCTGGGTCTCCAGAAATCTTTGCCTGCTGTCCTTATTCAAATTGAACTTCTGAGCTCAATTTCTGTCGAGCAGGGAGGGGCTCCAAGGTGCTCAAGCCTCCTTGGCTGGAAACATTTATCCCCGCTCACCTCCACTGAAATCCACTCTCCACACAGCAGCCTGCTGACAATGGTTTTATTTTTTTTATTTAAATTATTTTATTGTTGGTTGATTACAGTTGTCTGCATTTTCTCCCCACCCCACCCCAACTCTCTTAACGACCACTCTCTTAACAACCCAAGTTCTGAGAACCAGCCCCTGAGTGACCGAACGCTGTCCGCTGTTCCCGGAAGCATGTGTTGTCCTCAGCGAGGGGCCTGTGCTACGGGACCGGGTGTTCAGGCCTTGAGCCCGCCGCCCCCTGACACAGCATCATCCGAGACATCGCCCCGAACGGCCACACTCGCCAGGAGCGGGCTCTGCCACTCACTCCCATTCCACGCGCGGCGGCACCCGCAGCATCATCTGCACCTTTCATTTCCCTTCCCCTGGAGAACCACACAGAAATCATTCTCATTCCATCGATGCTCAGACTGAGGCTCAGAGAGGCCGGTGCCTTAGCCGGAGCCACACAGCCGGACGGTGAGAAGCCGAGAGGAGCACCCAGCCCGGCGGGGCCAGATGCCAGGGCTGTTTCCACGACAACCCAAGGTCGCCACTCGGAAGTCAGGCCGCAGGAAAGACCCGCTCGGTCGCTTCACAGTAAAAAACAAAGTGTTGAAGGATTTGGAAGTTCAAACCATTTCCAAAAGAAAAAAAAAAACTAGCATTTCTTTTCAAAAAAGAAAATTACCAGACCTCACAGTGTAAAATGGTTGCTGAATGTGTAAGAGCAACTTTGATAAAACAGCTAGGCCTCCTTCCGTGCCTGCACCTAAACTTCTGAAAAGGAAAACACCGCAGTCTGTCTGGTTTTACATCCCTATGACTGGGTTCACTACGTCAAAAACAAAATTAATCGGATTGAATGGGATCCGAAGTCCTGCAGCCGCCGGGGAAAAAGATCTTCGTAATTACACATTCTCCTGCGAACCCAAGGTCAGGCTGTCCTCCCCAGTGACACTGTCACACGAGCCATTAGCCACCAGAAGGGCCAGCAGAGTTCTGTCTCCAGTGGCTTGACCAGTTCAGAAGCCGCTCTGATCGGGCCGCCTCCCTCTCCGCACCCTGCGCCTGGTACACAGGGGGCAGCTACACCGCAGACAGGCACAGACCCTGCTGGGCAGGTGCGTCCTTTAAGAGTGGAGACGCTGGACCCGAGGCTCACTGCCCCTTTGTCCTTTGGAACCTGCAGTCTCTCCCTCTTTTCAAGGGCCCGCAACCACCCAAAGCAGAACTTACCGACTGAAAGGGATCACAGCACCCTTGGGACCCATTTGTAGTCATGGAGGGGACACTTGGGGATCCCTGGGCTTTCGTTTGTCAAGTCCCGTCATGCTCTTATGTGGAAGCCTTTACTGAAACTTTTCTGTGTTAGAGGCGAGGGGCTCCTCTCCTGGGCTTTATCCGCAAACAAAACCTGCTGAGTTGAGGGGTACGGGAATGACGGGAGACAAGACACAGAACCGGCCCTGGCACGTGCGGCTCAGTTGTCCTGTAAGGTGAAAGGTCGCCGGCTCGATTCCCAGGCGGGACACACAGCTGGGCTGCACCGGCTCAGTCCCCGGCCGGGGCGTGTGCAGCCGGGGCATGTGCAGCCGGGGCGTGTGCAGCCGGGGCGTGTGCAAGAGGCAACCGATGTTTCTCTCTCTTGTGGATGTTTCTCTCCCTCTCTCTGCCCCTCCCTTTCTCTCTTTAAAAAAAAAAAAGGCAAACTGAGGACAGGAGACTGGGTTTCCGCCCTGCACCAGGCAGCGTCAGGCTGTGTGGCCGAACTTCATCACCAGCTTTCAGGCCGAGTGAGGGCCAAGGTGCTCTGGGGACCTCAAAGGTGCGGTTATCAGAACCTCTGTCCCTGCACCAATTCTGTGCGTACCCTGCTGGGCTGAAGAAACATCTAACATGGCACCACCTGAAAATCTGAAAAGGCCCACGCGGCGCTCACTTACACGCCAGGCGCTGCTCCGTGGGCTCCGTGTGCTAACTCAGGTAACCCTCACCCCCACGCAGTAAGGTAAGCGCTATCAGCGTCTCCACGTGGCCGAGAAGGAGCTGAGGGCGAAGAGGTTGCCTGCCCTGTGAGCCAGCGGAGGAGCCAGGGTGGGAACTGGTGCCCAGCTCCAAGTCTGGGCCCCTGCCAAGGCCGTGTGGGTTTAGAAACCCCTTCTAAAGCCTTGGGTTTCATGGGAAGAAAAGTTTACACCAGCTTTAAAAAAAATTATCCACTAAGCTAAACACAGCACAACACCACTTTCCACCCATCGGATTGGCCGAAATGGGAGAGACGAGCGACATCTCGCATCACTCAGCACAGTGTCGGCGGGACCCTGTGCTGGTGGGGGTGTGAGCGGACCAGCCGCTGGGAGGGAGCGGAGTTTGGCTCTCTCTGTCACCACTTCGGGGTGCCCACTGCTACATCCACCCTCCAGAAAAAGGGGTGCCCACGTGTGCGAAGAGACACACGGGAAGCAACCCGCTCCAGTCATGCTCCCCCAGTGAGCGTGGGGAAACAGCCCGAGACCGGGAACGCAGGGCACGCCGAATGAACTGTGACCCAGCAGTGCCGTGACGCGCCCCACGGCCATTCACAGAAGCGTGGGCCGATGTGGCGAGAACTGCAGGGTCAGCGGAAATCGATGCAGTTACGTAAGGAATAAGGTCGACAGCGATACCACATGTTAAAACACATGCATAGAAAAACTAAGTGCTTCTGCATGTTTTCACGAGTATAGAAACTAATTTTAAAAGGTCTAAAAAGTATGTATATACTGTGCTAATTGGGATAATTATTCCTGAGATGGGCGGCAGGCGACTCCACTTCATTCATGCTATTTGAATAGCAACTGGAGTCGTACAGGTGCGCACCCAGGTGGCTCTATAACGAGGCGCTGACTCGTCGCTTGTCGTCACTGAGTGTCTCCGAGGCATCACCATCTCTCCCCAAAGCAGACAACAAGACGTCAAGCCTCTAAGGCTTCCCAGAAGTCACACAGCACACATGACCTGCCAAAGGTGGGGTTGGGTCCGGCCCCAGTCAGTGGGTGCCAGCAGGGACAGGTGTAGGCGTTGGGGGTCCTCAGTCAGTCCCCGACATGGGTGCCCACCACGGGACCTGGGTGCACCCAGAGGAGCAGGCATGGGTCACCCCATCAACACGGAGATGATGCGGGGGATGATGACTGAGACCCTGCACTAAGGAGAATGAGAGGCGGCCCCTGCACAGGCTGGTTAAGTGGACTCTTGAGCACCAAGAAAGACAACTGTAGATACAGGGTCTGGCACAAATAACAACCCGTTTTATGACAAAGTCTTCTGTTACCAAACCACAAGCATGTCATTCTGCATCATAACAATACCATGCTCAAGCTCACCGTATGATATTTCAGGGGAAACGTTCAAATGAAAACTATGAGTTACCACACCCACATGGTTACCATGCAGGCGTGACTCCTGCCGCACGCCGTGCGTGGCTACAAAGCACCGAGGTGTCAGGGCTGTTTGTCACGGCAGCACCTGTGAACCGATACCTGGATGGGTACCTAACGCATTTGACCACCAGTGTTGACAGGGTCTGTTAGACCCTCGCACCAGAGAGCCTTGGGGAGCGTCTGCAGGAGCACAGGGAAAATTAAGCAAACAAGAAGAGGCAAACGTGTGCCCCAGGGAGAAAAACTGCACAGAAAGGCGTGCCGCGTCCTTCCACCGTGGATAATAGAGATGGAATCGTATGGACGTGCACGCTGAGCAGGACTGTGATTATGGGTTGTGACAACCGTGTGGTAGTGGGGTGACAGGGAGAGAAGGACGCTAACTCCCCGCTTCCGTAGCAGAAGGTGCACAGATCCCATCTAACGCTAAAATACAAAACATCACACTGCAGGCGCGCGATTTGGAAATACGGAAATAAACGCCATCGGGGAAAGCTAAAAGGAGCTGGAAGTAACTGTTCCTGTGAAATCCCGTATGGAGGTGGCCCGTCCTCAGCCAGCCGCAGTGAGACCCAGTGAGCCCCGGCTCCTGGCTCCCGCTGCTCGCACCCCGGGGGGCCGCTGCCCCCTCGAATCCGGGCTGTCCCCTCACTCCCTTCAACCAGCAGAAGGTGGAGGGAGCGATGTCCTGCCGAGTCCCGCCCTGAGACTTCAGCAGGCCATCCAGCGCCTGCATTTGTGCTCTCTGGAGCCCAGGTGCCACATGGGAGATCGCCGGGGCAACAGGTGTAAAAGCAAAGAAGGCATTTTGGACCTTGCAACGGGATCCAGCCTCTAAACGCCTCCGGCCCCTGCTTCCGTCAGGCCGCAGTTGGTGGAGGGACCTGGCGTGAGACAAGCAAAGCACCCGTCCGGGGAGCCCGGCCCCAGCCCACCCAAACCAGTCTGAGAGACGACATCAAGGGCTGTGTCCCCCGCCGACAAGGGCTGTTCTGTTACATGGCAGGAGAGGGTCGTGACCAGAAGTGGTACCCAGAAGTGGAATGCTTCTGTGACAAAACCTAGAACAGGTGCGTGGGCTTTGGGACCAGGTAGCAAGTGAAGTCCGGAAAGGCTTCGGGGAGACAGCATCTGGAAGAACGGTGAAGAAATCATTATTGGAAGATGAAGAGAAGACAAGCCATGGTTTTTAGCGGTGGAAAGTTTAACAACACTATCATCTGCAGTAAGAAAAAATATGTACATAAGGGCCCCCTTTTGTCCAGCCTCACTGCAGGCCAGCCCCGCATGCGCTGAGGACGGACAGGCTTCAGGAACATTCCCCTGCTGGGCTCAGGGCCGAGGGGTGGGGGTCCCCGCCCAGCAAGAGACACCGTGACTCACGAGGCCAGGGCAGGAGACCATCTGCAGAGCAGAACCCTCTGCCGGAGACCTGCAACGGGACTGCAGCACTGAGCCCAGGCCCCCAGGAAGTCTCTCAGCATGAGGGGGCCTGAATCCTTCCTGGGCCCTTACACCCAAAGAAAGGATGACATCTAAGAAGGTGCCACCTCCAAGAGCAGGAGACACTGTGTGACGGCAGAAGGTGGAGTCCCAACGCCGGGGCAGCCAGCCGTATGTTCTCTGGATTCTGCGCTCTCCCAAGAAGGCGCTGAAAGAAAGGCCTCGCCTCCAAACTTCCTTCTCCAAGAAAGAAAACGGCCACCTGGTGTGACTCAGAACAGATTGGTCTAGACTCGGTTGTTCCTGGAAGAAACCGCACGAGGATGAAGGCCTCCGACTGTAACACGGATGGAGCCGCCCACGGGCCCGGGACGGAAACCCTGGGAATGTCGGCGCTGCGTGCAAGCCGCCAGCCGAAAGCCGAGCTCCATCACACTCCTTAAAATTCCTGGTAGAGGCAGCCGCTACGAAAGCAATGAATCTCAGAGAGGGAAGATGAAAATCCGTACCAGCTCCTCTCTTACCCAAGGAAAAAAAAAATTTCGTGCCGTGGTGAGAAGCCCTGGGGACTCAATCAGACGGGAAAACGTGTGGCAGAAGTCTCATCTCACTGGGTGCCGCGAAAGTCATGCGGAGGAGAAGCCTCGGGAACGTCGTCACGGTGGGAACCCTTCAAACGAAATACCCCATTGTACATCAAAGAATTCATACTGGAAAAAACCCCTTTGGATGTAATCAAGGGGGAGAAACCTTTAGCTGGAATTCATTCCTTGAGAGACACCACCGGGGATTTGGTACAGGAAAGAAACCAGACAGCTGCTCGGCGTGTGGGACTCAGGCTGGTGACGCCGCCCAGCAGAGCTGGGGTGAGTAATATTTATTGTTTGGAACTGGGTGGGACCCCTGCAGGAAACAGATACACCACGCAAAGTAAGATCATTCAAGCAGGATTTATTCGCAGAGGTTTAACGTGTTCCAAAACGTCGGGATCGTGCAGTAACTCAAGGGCCTAAACCCAAAGAGAAAAGTTAGAGTTCGCCCTGGCTGGGTGGCTCAGCTGGTTAGAGCATCTTCCTGTACACCAAAAGGTTGTGGGTTTGACCCCCCATCAGGACACATCCTAGGTTGTGGGTTTGACCCCCGGTAAGGACACATACGGGAGGCAACCAGTCGATGTTTCTGACCCTCTTTCTCTCTTTCCCCCTTCTCTCTCTCTAAAATCGATAAACGTATCCTCGGGTAAGGACTTAAGAATTTTATAAAAGGGCTGTGGCCTTCTGGGTGGAGGAAGGGGGGCAGCCAGGAAACCCCACACCCCCAACCTCACACATCTCTCTCACCAGAGCCCAGTGGCTGGGCCCAGAAAGCCCAGGAGCCGGTGTGGGGGTTGGGGCAGCAGCCAGGGGAAGAGAGGAGGAAGGAGGCATCAGGGAGGGAAACCGAAGGTCCCCAGCCCAGGACCAGGACCCCTAGCCAGTGCAGCCCCCAATTCCAGACCTGGCTGCCCTGTGCCCCTCCCACTCCCAGAGACTGGTGCAGAGCTGGGCCCAGAACAGGCACTCGGTAAAAGCTGTTGAAGGGGTGAAGGGTCCATGGAACCAAGTAGATGGGGCTGGGGGAGCTGTCACCCTGTAAGAGTCCTCTGCCTGCCTGTCTTCCTGGGGGGACTGGGAGCCCAGGGACAGGGCTTCCGGAACTCACTCCGCAGGGTCACCGAACAACAACCCAGCACAAAACCAGCAAAGCAGCAACTTCGGTCACGTAAAGTGTGGGGGGAGATGAAAGGGACTCTCCGGGCACCGTGCTGGAAGCTTTGTGGGTGTGTTCCACCACCCCACCCCCCAATTCTGCATGGTTCTGTCACCTTCGGTGAGACAACGGAGGCTCTGAGAACTTCCGGAAATTTCCGGGACCACATGGTACATGGCGTCCAGATCTGCACCCAGACCTCCCTGCGCCCTGAGCCCATGGCGTCCCCACACTGCGGGACACGGGCTAAGCCCCACCTCGGGGGGCGGCAGGAGGACAAACGCCACTGACGATGACCTGACCATTCATTCTCGGGCAAACACGACTCCACCATGCAGATGTACCCCAACAGCTACTCCCTGCGAGAAGCGCTGAGAAAAAAAACATCTGCCCCGCGCCCCTCTCGTGGCTCCAGACCCTGAGAGGGGCGAGTCAGTGACTCACGCAGTAGCCCCCACAGTGTCCCTTTACATCGAAAACAAAACAATGGACAGAGGGCTCTGTGTACCCGGAAAGGAAGTGGCAGGCAGTTGGTACCGACAAGGCTGTGTTTAAACAGCATTTCTATTTGTAATTATCGGCGTTTGTGCTCTAATGGAAGGTGAAAATCCTCCCGCTGGCTGACACATGACTCCTTCTGGAGGGAGGGAGTAAAAAACCAAAGGGCACTCTCTAACCAGCTGAGTTTCCCAGGAGCGCCACGCCTCCCTGGATCCTGGGGGCGACTTGGGACTGTGAATGACAGGCTCCTTCTTTCTCAATTAAGAACGGACTTTCGGTGACAGGGTCCCCTCCTACAGGAAGCCTGCAGGGACTGCACCAGGCACGGTGACGGACACTTCCGGCTGCCTTTAGTATTTATGAAATGCAGCGCTTAGTCCTTTCATGGAGGAAACCGCAGATGCGATCAGTATAGTGCACGTCCAGGACACAGGCTTTGAAGGCAGATGGACCTGGGTTTCCAGTCACCTGCAGGCTGTGTGACCCCAGGTGAAGTAAGTCCAAATGTCCTTTTCTGAAAAATGGCAAAGACAGTATTACAGTCCATAGAAGCATTTCATGATATCAAATTTTTTTAACATGTAAATATATAGCTTAAAAAGTTGGGAATGTGTCTGTTTAAAAGAAAATGCTTCTACCTATTTTCCATATTGACTACGTATTACTTTTGGGAAAACACAGCTGTAACCAAGTCACTGAAACGTGTGTGTTCCTGCAGAAAGACCTAGAAGAACGCACACACATAGCTCAGGGCAGTCACGTCTACAGGCTGGGGAGGGTGGAGAAGGAGGAATTCAGAAAACTTGCACTTTTTGTTTTTGCACATTTGAGTACTATTCGAATATCCTGACAAGCATATATCTGTTCTTGCTCTTTAATTCCACAAAGATGAAGGGAACTGTGAAAGAAATGTGACTGGCCTCCCTGTCGCCGGGGCCGCGGTGACTAAGGGCATTTGCAGCCCACAGCTCAGCCTTGACCACACAGCCTCGGTGATGGGCTCTCGGCGAGGCCGCCCCTCGGGCATTTCTCCCTGCGAGGCTCAGCTTTAGCAGGACTCTGAGTCGGAGCATGGCTGTGAGTCACAATCACAGGAAGGTTTTGCAAATATTATGTAAAAAAAATTACCTAAGGCAGCTCGGCTAAGACTTGCGCGAGCAGGAGTGATTCACCCAAGACCACAACGGGGGTAAGGGAGAGAAGAGCAGGCACCCTCGAAGGTCACTTTGTAAATGATGTCCCCACGTTGCCCACATCCAGAAAATGTGGGCAAATCTTCTCTTTCTGACCCAGCAAGCTGCCAAGCATCACCACGGTTGTGCCCGGCTCCTGCATCCTGACGCAGGGAGGCCACCCTTGCAAAGAATGGCTTCCCCCTGCGTGCAGGCGCATGTGGGAAAGCTACATCAGGCTCGGTTTTGTAGGGATGATAGAAGAGCCCAGCGGGTGACGGTCTGGAAGCGTCTGCCCAGAGGGTCAGATTTATATCTGTGTCTATCCATCTAAACCTTCTCCGCAGGATTTCCAATAAAATCCCCTTACACCAGCGTACGCCTGCAGCTTCCAGCCCTTCCTCAGACCTCAAACCTGACTGCACCACTCTTCTCCCTGAGGGAGACCCACCTCCAGCTCAAGCCCAGCCCCCAGAAGCAAGCTGAAGGCAGCCCATGTCTCCCTGAAGCCAGGCCTTCTTGGGGCATTTCAGACACCTGACGGGTTAAAGGAATATTAAGAATCCTCCGTGTTTAGGCCCGAGCCGTACCCTTGTATTGTAAGAATGAAGTATAGGTGTGCTGTCTCCCGGGGAGAACTGGCCCTTCTCCGTGGAAGGCTAAGCACCATTTTTAACTCAGTACCTGTGAACGCTGATCGTGCCCTAAGGGAAGAACTGGCTATTCTCCCGGAGGGAACGGTCGGCCAATCGAGTCACCAAAGGCCCTGGGCGCATAGCCACTTCAGTCTAAAACACGTTGAAGCAGAGCCCCCAAAGTGAGACTGTGGAATCCCACCCGAGGGAAGGACACTGCCCTCAGAGCTGTTCCCAGACGAACTCCGAATGTGACCACCTCCGGGACTCCCCAGTGTCTGTGCTTGGGTATTGGTGATTTTCCCGCCTGGCGACATGTGCTTTTGATTCTTGCTTTCTCTTTGCTCTTGTTTAATAAATTGCTTAATTATTCACCTTTGACTTGGGGTTTTCATTGTCTGCGAGTTCGAACCTCCAGATTAAGTGGCCACGATCCCCGCTGCGCCCCTCAAGGGCACAACATCACACCTGCCTTCCCCGAGTTTCAGGTGATTGTTTTGCCGTCACAGAGGATTACCAGACAGGTCTACCACTTGTCCTCAAACTGACTCCACGTCTCTAAGGCCACACCTTTAGAAATGAATGTAATTACTGTAGATGGGAAGTGGAAATCCATTCCTGAGAGGCAACACCGCTGCCACTTGCTGCATAAGCCACCGTGTGCTGGGTTCCGCGGCAGAAACCACCAACCCCAAATTCTCAGCAGCGTCACACCCTAGAAATTCACACCATCACCGACCAGAGTCCCCCCACCGCCAGGGCAGCGGCAGCCCTCTGCAGACCCAGACCTCGGGGCTGCTCCACCGGGTGCCGGCGGCCACCCACGTGCATGACTCTACAACCGCAGACGAGTGCCTTCCTTCCACCTCCAAGCGACAACCAGGACCTCTGCTCACAGCTCATTGGCCACAGCAAGTCACGTGACCGTGGCTACCGTCACCCGGACAGAGGCAAGCTGGCCTCCTGTGGGTGCAGAAGCGGAGGAGAAGCAGACGTGGCTGAGTAGCACCCGTGCCCACCCACCAGACAAGCCCACCCAGACGCAAACACAGTCAGAATGGGCGCTGTTACTGAATTCCAGCCGCACACTGGCCCGCCCGGGGGGCGGACCGCAGAGAGGGCAGTGCCAAAGAACAGGTCCCAGCCAAAAACGGCAGGGGGCCTTCCCCCACCCTTTCTTTCCTCCGCCTCCCATTCTGCGGAAGAAAAGCCCACCTCTCCCCACCCTGAACTTCCGGTGCAGCATCACACCCAGACACTGGGGGGCGGGGGCGCACACCAAAGGACCAGCGTAAACAGGGGGGACCCTAAAGTCCGGGGGACAGAGCCTTCCCCAAGTCCAGTGGCTTCCAGTTCTTCGCTGTCATCAATATGACAGCCGGGCCTAATTGAGCTGTGGGCTCCCAGATCATTGAAAATCAATCTTCTGACTAATCGCCCTGGGGTTTTTAGCATGTGACTCGGAGGACTTTAAATAATTGAGTGGCATTGCTCCAGCAAGCCTGTTTCATTTCCATCGATTTACTCCTGTGTTGTCGCGGTTTCTCAGAGCTTACATCCAGAAAACCTTAAAAACGAGAGCAGAGGGAATGCTGCCCCACGTACCCTTACGGGAACAGTCATGCCCTCCTTTCCATCAGCCTCTCCAAAAACGCGGCTCCTCTTATTAAGAGGTGCAGTCCGATAGAAGGTTACTTCTTCTAATGCTCAACAATTATTCCCTCTTTTTTTAGAATCAATTTATGTTATGTAGGCAAGTTATATTGATACTAATTAAATTGCAAGTTCAGTCTAGAAAAAAAATGTTAGGCCCTAAAAGCCTTAGGATACCAGAAAACCACATTTTTGCATATATACATATATGCAAAGCATATATGCAAAGCATATATGTATGTGTTTTCCTGCAGAGAACCATGATAAAAACAACCAAGAAAAGCTTCTGCAGCATAAAAACATTTTATTAGAATAAAACTCTGTGGAAATAAAAAAGAAATTGTAAATTCAAGGACAAAAAAAGGGAACCATGTAAAATTTTAAATTATTTTTCCATCCATTTTTAAATGAATAATGGTAGGTATCAAATCATTAGAGTGTTTATATTCCACTGGGTACAATCTTTTAAACACGTAACATTTTTCACCTTTAAACATCAGTATTTATGCCAGGCCAGAAGTAATCATCTCTGCAGCTATTAAAACTTACAAAGAAAAATTTCGGCTATCAAGCTCAAAATGTGTGAGGGAATTCACAGTTTTTGAAAGTACTTTTAGGATGGTGTGCAAGCAAACATCCATGGAAGCTCCTGGCCTGTACCCTTCCCTTGGTCCCCGGGCCCCATCACCGTGGGACGTGCCTGGGTTCCCACAGCTCCTCAGCAGCCACCTTGTTTGAGCTCCCCACAGCAGCCCCTTCCCTCCAACACGGATCGCAGCAGAGGCGTGCATCAGAGTGTTCCCCCGCCCCCCCTGCCTCCCCCCCCCCACTGCTGGAGAAGTGCGGAGAAGCCAAGCCGAACAGAGCTCAGGCTCCCGCAGCTCTTGTCCCAGCCCCTGTAACTCACGCATGAGGACCTGAATTTAAATCTCCTGCCGGCGGACTCTGGCATGTTCTCTGCGGTCACTCCTTCAGCCCCTGTGGGTCCTCATTTCCTCACCGGTGACATGGGGTCACACCTACTGCATCTAGTTTTATGGGATTTTTATGAGGCTCAGATGGGATCGACATTGTTCCTAGTTTGAACTCCACTTTGTGGACTATTGCCTTGCAGCCGACTTGCTTGTCCTGGGCTCACAAAACCTCCCGCAAAAAGAATAGCAAGAACTCCCCCCAAATATCCATGTCCCTGACCATCACCACCGCAAACGAGGGAACCTCTCCCACCTTATCTAAGAGCCCAACGAGCCAAATGTGGCCTAAAATCCCTTTATAAAAACCCACAGGTCTCTGAGCACCGCCAACAGATCTTCCCGGCCACTTTCCCTCCGATACGTTTGATGATTGAACACAGAGTGCTGGTGTATTGATTATTGAGCAGTCCCAGGATGGAGCCCCACACTTCCCCCAGCACCGGCCTGGACAGCAAGGGAGACGGGGGTCCGGAGAATGGGGGATGGGGAGAAGGGAACTCCAGGACCCACGCCCCACCCGCCCCTGGGAGGTGGCCCCGGGTGCCTGGGTGCCTGCCGACTGCAGCGCCGGGTTCCAGCTGCAATGTCCCACAGAGCCCGTTTGGAGCTGCTCCCTTTTGCTTTGCTCGAAGCATTCAACCAGACAGACGCCTGCTGTGCGAGAGGCTTGTTTATTCAAGAAAAGGCCCTCTGTCGTCCCTGGAGGGAGGCAGGCGAGAGAGAAGCAGCGACTCGACTCGGGCAGTAAGGCAGGGCAGGATTCCCAGCAAGTGGTGCCACTCCCCCACAGAGTGAGGAAGGCACGCTGACCTTCGACCTTCGTGTCCCAGGAGACAGAGTCCCCACCCTTCTGGAGCTGATCCTCAAGCCCACAGCTGCCAGCCACAGGTAAGCGTCAGGGCAGGCTTCGGCTGAGACGCCCAGTCCGCTGCGACTCGGCGTGCCGCCATCTCTGTCCTGATGGTCACGAACAGGACCGCACCGTCCCTTCCCTACGTCACCTTGCTCTTTGCAAGCGTGCCCACACGCACAGGGGCCAGAAGGGCTTACACACTGGGCGTTACCATCATTTGAGCCTGAGTTCTAATCAACACTGAAGCCGCAGGTAGAGGGGGGAAAGGGGCCCCAGGACCCGCTGGGAGGCTGCCAACCCTCGTTAGGCAGAAGAATCAGAGTGGTTAGGCTGCGGCCAGCTGCGTCTGACACTCTGACCACGAGCCTCCCAGGCCACAGCCTTGGAAGGCGTGGAAGGCCCTAGAAAGTTCCCACAGGGGAGGGTATTGGCTCTTCCAAACAGCTTAAATAACACAACACTCTCCATCCAGAGGTCAAAGGAGCTGGCGGGGGGGGGGGGGGGGGGGGGGGGGGGGGGGGGGGGGGGGGGGGGGGGGGGGGGGGCAGGGGAGCAGAGCAGGGAAGGGCACAGCAAGGGCAAGGGCGGGCTGCTGAGAAGCTGGGACTGTGAGGTCAGGGGCGACCTTGCCGAGAGGCTGGCCCACGAGTTCCCGCATGAAGGAAACGGGGGAGCTCGTAGGCCCTTTCCTGGGAAGGAGCATTTCGGATGGAAAGAACAGCAGGTGTGAAAGCCCCAAGGTAAGACCCTCCGTGCGTACCTGGGTCACAAAACCTAACACTGCGTCATCGAGTCAGTGGCTCAGTTGTCGTTCTGCAAGAAGATGGGGTGTCCTGAACCATGAGAGAGTCCTGAGCCAGCCCTGGGGCGGTCGCTGCCCCCTGCTGTGGCCACGTCCATGCTCCCTTCACCTGCCCTTGTTTCTCTTCCAGGGGCCTTGCGGGTGACTGTACACTGGCCAGCGTTTTTGCTTTTTGTTCGTTACCTCTGTTCGAATCACCGTGAGGGCTTCTGTCCCCTGACCCTGATGGGTGCAGGCCCACCCTTCCTGCCATCATTGGATCCGGGAGCGGGTAGGGTTGGAGCTGGGCTGCTGTACCTGGCGACTTACCTGCACCCTCCACCTCTGAGCCCCTGGAGGGTGCAGCTGGGCCTGTCCACCACTGTGTCTCCCGTTCCTGGCGCACAGGCTTATCCTCCGAGTCAACAATACGTATTTAAGACGCAAGAGCATGTACCATCTTACTAGTCTTCATAGCCACCCTCGCGCCTTGTTTACATCTCCAACGAGGGGGAGAGTGGCAGAAAGCAAAGGAGGCAAAAGCCAGAGACAAATCAAAACAGACTAAAGAAAGCAGAACACTTTCTCCAAAGGAGACGTTCGGAGCAGCCGCCTCCACGGAGGGACCCCCGTCCTTGTGGAAGGACACCCGGGGTTATCGCCGGAGCGAGAAGACAAGGTCAGCCTCAGGATGTCTGCACCCTGCTGGGGCCGGGAAGGGGTCCTCTCTGAAGGGGGAACCCACGCGCAGCAGCGTCCGGATTATCACCAACAACGTCATGGGCTGTGAAACGGGGATGATGGTGGCGCTGACTTAGCGAAGTTGCCATGAGGCCCGGCTGAGACAAGCGTGGTAACAGGCTCGGCGCAGTGCCTGGCGGCCAGCGCGTGAATAGGCGGCGGCTGCTTTCATCGGGCGGACACGACTCCCTCATCCCTCGTCGCAGCCCGATGAGAACCCCCTCGGAGGGCCGAGGCGTGGGGCAGTGTTCTCTTCTCCAAGGAATCCTGCTAATTCCTTCAGATAATGAGAAAAGAGGAAGTGAAAAAAGCCACTGGAACCGGCTGGCTATGGGGGAAACCGAGATTATTTTCTAATTAAGCGGCTGCGGAGAGGTATTTCCTCGGAAACCCACTGCTTGCTCAGCCGGTGCTGGTCTTCGGTAAAATGCAGCGGCCCAGAAAAATAATTAAAACACCGTTGCACAGGAAAGTCAGCCCATCTACAAATGGACAGGCTTTGGTGGGGAGGCACTTCCATCCCCACCGACGAGAAGGGTGCGGCCTCCCTCCATCGGGATGCAGGCTCACCCAAACAGGGCAGTTTGACCAGACTTTCATATAAGACCTGCAAGCGAAGGTTCGGGGAATCGGCGGGGTAGAGAAGCGCCCCAGCTCTAGAGAGGGTACGCAGACACCCTGGTTAGGCCAGAAGGAACATGAAGAAAGAACAGGTACCGAAACCGGGAAGGAGAGCTGCGTGCGGGGACGGCTGCCCAGTGCCTGGCGGGAGCCACACGCTCCGGTCGAGCTCCGCAGCCCCACAACGGACCCTGCAGGGAACCAGCCAGAGTGAGACGAGACACCCCGACCCCCACCCTCGCTGTCACCCCCCACAGTCTCTCTGTGTGGGTCTCCACGGTCAAACCCAAGCTGGAGCTGCTGAGGAAGGTATGCACCTCTGGCTAGAGAGATGTAGAGAGACTGTGGAGGGTCAAGTAGAAATTATCCCATCTATGTACAATAGATTTATAAAGCAAAGCAGCAGTAACACATGTAATGAAGACTCATGTTTCTATAAATATATCATGACAACTTCCTAAGTCCTCATTACCAGCAGCCTTTCGCTGACAAGGTACCAGCGATTCGGAAGGGTTGAAACTAGACGATGCTTTCTCATACACGGCCCTTCAGCGAACACCTTGGTGTGCCGCCCACAGTCAGACCTGGCAGCCTGTCCTGAATGGAGGGCTTTTTGGGAAGACAGCCCTTAGGCACCCACGTCTTGTATCACATGACCTCCACAGCCACAGCTGATTGGACCACTGGCAAGCAAGGACAGCCAATCCGTGAGCTGGCCAGTGGTCCACACCACAGCCTGACATTAGTGGGCCAGCCAAAGACGCCCCTCAAGCATAGTGATTGGGAAATAGGGGTGAATGCAGCGATTAACAGACACATTAATAAGCCAGGTTCCTGTGCAAAAGAACTCCCACTGGTGTCTCAATGTCTTCGACGTTCTTTAAAAGGGCTTCTATTCTCAAAGACCCTTGAGGAGGAATATTCTGATCAGCTTTGCCCACGTGCGTTTGGTGAAACCTGCTCTTTTTTTTTTTTTCCCAGAGATGCCAGACAGAAAAAGATAACAGAGTCTGTAATCAGATACATTTGAGACAGGCTTCATATTACATCTTCCCCCGACCTGCCACCTGGGGCACGTTAAGTTAATTAAAATAAAACTAAACTTAAACTTCCGTTTCTGGGCCTCACTGGCCTCACTTCAGGCAGCTGTACGTGGCCCGCGGCATCCACACTGGAGAGCGAGGGGAATGTTTCCACCATCACAGAGCGGAATCCACCAGGCAGAGCTGCTCTTGGGGACTAATTCGCAAGGCGCGACGCCACGCGAAAGTCTCTGCGGAACCCGGAAGGGGAACATCGTGCCCAGATGTGTCACTGTCCCCCACGCTCCTCTGGTCCTGGCACCCTGTGACGTCACACAAGTTCACACCTTAGACACCCACAGTTTTGTAGGACATGATGCCTAGAAGGAAAACCAGCCAGCTGTTTCTCAGCACCGGCCCATCTGATCCCAGTAAGCTCTTCTTTCTAGTTAGCTGACTTCCTATTTGCTCGCTTCCTCCGCCTGTCAACTCTGTCATTTGATGAATGGACTCGAAAATCCCAAGAAATAACGTAAGAGAAAACGCACGGAGATAACGGCGAGAGTTCTTGTATTTGGGGGGATGATTTAGGGGACAACGGACCTACCTAAAGTGGAGAAAGGAGAGATGGAGTCAATTCTCGTATGTCCACCAGGTGGAATATTATCCTCCCTTAAAAATAATGGTTCTAAAGTCTGTCATAAGTCGGAAATGCTTAGGACCTAATCTAAGTGAAAAAACGAGGACACCAAATAGCCCGTGTGTTGTGATTCCGTGTAAAAATACTCTGTTTGGAAGGGAATATTCCCAAATGTGTTCATGCCTGTGTCCCAGTGCTGGAATTTTTCCGCTTTCCTTTATTTCTCAAATATCTTTTGAAAGCATCTCGTACCTTCAGAACAACAACATAAAATACCAATGGCAAAACAGCCCAGGTGTGCTGCGGGGGAGGGCTGCTGATGATCCATTTCGGCCCCTGGATTTGCCGATGTGCCTTTTCCGGTGAAGCAGCTAGGATGGTGTCAGCTCTTGGGGGCATGCTGGGAGAGTCCAAGCACAGAGGTCTCCCCTGCCCCACCCCCGTCGCTCCGAGCAACACCCCCTCATCCCTGGCACAGCAGAAAGGTGGCAAGGAACATTCGGCTCCTGGCCTCCCTGCCAGCCGGCCCCTGGTGTCTTCCCTTTCCCTGTGTGCAAAGCCACTCCCAACACGATGGACCCTCTCCCAGCGCCGGGTCCCAAACCTCAGCCTCCGCTCAAAGCCCATCCCTGATGCCTCCTTGATGGAGACAGTTTTCCCCCTGACCCAACTAGAGAAAATCTCAGTGTGTGCCCAAACGCCTAGGCCTATTTCTGGCAAAGGGTGAATAACAATTGAATAATAATTCCCTTTCCCCCCATCCCTCCTTTTTTGAATTAACAAATAATTAAGCAAACAGAAAATAATTTCCTTGTGCATGCCAACCTGCAAATATAATTTTTTAATGATTTTTTTGGCCGATTCTTTCCTACTTTGCCTCTGGAACACCGGCAGTTCATTTTCCCTAACTCCCCCCACCCCTGCCCCCGCCACCCCCACTCCTGAATTTCTATGACTGGATCACAAAGAGGCCAGCGCCAGGCTGGATTGATTCAACAGTCATTAAGCAAAATGCAGAAGTTAGACCAGAACCTGCTGGATAATTCACCTGTTTCCACAGCCGAATGGAAGGAGCTTTTATTAAATTATGCAGCCAATGTCCCTTTTATTTCCTTAATGAGAATGTGGTCCACAAAGTGCTCTGCAGATTAACTTAATCAGTTAATTTGAACAATCTATAACCTTGGGGAGGCAATTTCAGTGCATTATGGAGAGTAGCTTGAGCATTCCGGCTTTGGAGAGGACGGCGGTTGCTGTTTGAGGTCCGGACATGCCGTGCATCAAGGAACACTCTGCGTGGGGCGTCTGGACCCACTCGGCCCCTCAGAGACTTTGTCTGCCCGGGGTCGCTCCCAGTGCCCCCCGGTGCAGGGTCCCAGGCTTGTCCCCTGCCCACAGAAGCTTCCTGTGTCCTGGGGGAAAATAATAATAATTCCAAGAGCTCCCTGGTGACGCTCACCGGAAAGATGGGAGAAGGGCTCGGGGAGGGAGTGCGGTTGCCAGGGGCTTTTGGTGGCAGGTTCTCTTCCAGAAAGGCTGGACTTTGAACTCCATATGTGAGGGGCTGGGCCAAGCGGTCTGACCTGTGAGAAAACTTTCCCCAAGGCCCGTAGTGAAGAGTTGCCACCCGTGTGTTTGATAAACCTTTCTTTTGGGCCTACTGTGTGCTGAGGGTGGCGTGGATGCAGGGATGGTGAGACCTGGCACGGCCCGCCCCCAGAGGGGCTCACAGTCCCCAGGCGCAGGGAATGACACCAGGGAGGCCCCTGTTGATGTCTGAGCCCAGAAACCCCACGATTCAATGACATAAAGCCACAAGGGAACTGAAAAGATTCCAGGGACCACCAGTGTCTGGGCTCCTCCACCTACTCGCCCTGTGGCCCTAGGAAAGTCCCCTCACCTCTCTGTCTCTCAGTGCCCTCGCCTGGTGAGTGGGGGTAATGGAGTGCCCGCCTGTGAGGAGTAAATAATTTGAGGCTTTCCAAGTACATAACCTGGTCTCTGGCTCAGGTTTAATTCCCTCATTCAACTTAGCAACCGGGAGATCCACTGAGCTGGCCGCAGCCTTCCGATCATGTTCCAGGTCTGGGAGCGGGAGGGGTGGGGAGCGAGCTGCTGGCGTTCCTGCAGAAAAGTGCGGAGAGACTGCCTCCCCCCCCCCAAAAAAAAAATGAGTCAGAACTATCTGTGCAGACTGGCATTTGTGAAGAAGTCATTTTTCTTTTACTTAATCAATATTTGAGGCACACTGTGCTGTAGAAATGAAGATGCATCGTATAATTGAGGTTTAATTTAATAAATAACACACAGATATTAAGTGCAACTGTTTCCACCGTCTCGGAGAGAAAGCTCTTCTCCACCAGGGCACCGCCCATGTCTAGGAATTCTCACAGGACAACACCAAATTGTTACATTTACATCAAAATGTAAATAAGGCACTAGGGAGAAGCCGCTGTTGGGAAGAAGAAACATCTCTGTTGTGCCTTTGCCTGGTGTCCCACACTTCTCCTTAGTAGTTGTCACATCATTACACTGCGCGGCTATTTGTTGGGTTTTCAGCGTCACCGTCTGTTACCCCAACGGGCTGTAAGCTCCACGAGAGCAGGGACAGCCTGTGTGTTCTCCACTTTCACATCTCGTGCCTGACAGTGATTGCCACAGAGTTGGCACTCGGTGGGTGTTTCTTGGGTGGACGGATGGACAGATGGATGGATGGACAGATGGATGGATGGATGGATGGATGTAAGAAAATACGAACAGAGGACTTCCAGTCAAGAGGCACAAGTAGATACGCTTTGCTTCCTGCACAACCACAGAGAGAATTACAACTAAACCTCAAAACAAATAACATCCAGAATTGTTAGAAAATCGAACTATATGGAAGTCCAACAGCCAAGGATTTAAGAAGCCACATTTATCCAGACGGGCAGGAGGGGCGGAGACGTGGAACTAGGTAGAAGGACAAGGAGAGGGACAGAGAGGTGGCGGCCTCAGTGGAACAGGGTGGTCCCACATTCACTGCCCCTGTGGTGGGTAAAAATTGGGAGGGACTCCCAAGGTGATCCCAAGGTGATCCCAGCCCCAGGCCAGACCACACAGCCCAGGGTTCCAGCACCGAAAAGATGAGTCCCCATAACTCTGGCTGTAAAAACCGGCGGGGGCTGGGGCAGCAGAAGAAACTGCCGGGTTTTCAGGGGACTCTGCTTAAAGGGCCTGGAGGGTCTTAGAGTGTTCGCACACCGACCCACTTGGATTCAGCACCGGGGCAACAGCTGGAAGGGCACCGGTCACACACGGGCAGCGGGCGAAGTGACTGGAAACGGGGCGGGTGCCAGGCAAACCTCCAGAGCCAGGCAGCAGCACGGTCCCCTCCCCAAGCCCGCCCCCCACACAGAGCCCCACCCTAGCGATCACCTAAGACTCCGCCCCCCACGACTTCCTCGGCCGCATTACTGAGACGGGAGTCACAGCAGCTCTACCTGATGCACAGAAACAAACACAGGGAGGCTGCCAAATCGAGGAGACGAAGAAACATGGCCCAAAGGAAAGAACAGAACAAAACCCCAGAAAAGAACTAAACAAAACAGAGATGGCCAGCCTGTCACACAACTGAATCTAAAGAAACGAACTAAGCAAACAAGCAGAACGGGAACAGAATCGTAGCTATGGGGATAATTCGTAGGGTTGTCGGCGGGGAGGGGCAGGGGGAGAAAGGGGGAAATGGTGCAGGGAGTAAGAAGCATAAACGTAGGTACCAAACAGACGGGGGAGGTCAAGGACAGTATGGGAAATGGAGAAGCCAAAGAACTTATCTGTACAACCCCTGGACATGAACTAAGGCAGGGAGGTGGTGGGGGATTGCGGAAGGGAAGGTAGGTACAGGGGGGAAGAAGGGTAAAGGGGGGAAAATTGGGACAATTGTAATAGCAAAATCAATAAAATATATTTTAAAAATAAACTACATAAAAAAAAATGAAAATGTGAAGGCACCTCAGGACCAAAGTCTGGGTCCGTGAGCATCATGCGCCACGGCAGCTCACAGGTCCTGGCAGCGAAGGCAGGGCACACCGATGCGTGTTGATCGACTGCGAGGTGGCTCCTGAGAAATAACTCCACAGTTTCTGGCTGATCTATAATTTGTCCCAATTACATGAGGTCAAGGTCGTCCTTACAAGCACATTGCCACCCTCGCTTACACTCAAAAGTGCTTCCTCAGAAGGGGACAGGAGGAGTGACATCGCAGCAAAAGGCCTCAGAAGGAGGGGTCCACCCAGGCCCTCCTGTCTTGGTGATGCAGCAGAGACCTGTGGTCCCCACCAAACACCCACGTGCTTCTCCGAATTTCCCAGGCCCCTGCCGTCGGTTGGGGCCGTGGGACCAGCCCTGGCTGATGGACTGTGTGCAGAAATGGCATGTGGCACCCCTGCCCCCCCAAAACAAAAGCACGGAGAGCGGGTGCGTGAGCCTCCAGAGGAAGGAGCCGCCCCACGGCAGATCCTCTCCCAGCCTGAGTCACCAGCGGTCACGAGAAGCAGAGGCTCCCCTTCAGCCTGTGTTGGGCATGTGCACCCGACAAAACACAACCGTCAGGAGATTCAGCCGTCGGAATTTTGCGGCTGCTTGGTTCCTTGGCGTCGCCTGGCCCCACCTGACCGGTGTGTGCGTGCCACAGCGCGGGGTCAGCTCTGCAAGGGGTCACGCCGCCGTCATTCCCACGCTATGAGACACGAAGGAAGTCAAGAGCCACTGGCGTGCCGGGAATCGCTCTGCTGAGCATCCTGGGATTTAGGGACGGTTCCTGCTCAAACATTTTGTAATTATGAAATACGTTTTACATGCAGAAGATTGAATAACAGATAGTGTACCAATGACACAAATTTGGAAAGTTTGATATTTTGCCGTATTAGCTTCAACATCTTTGTGCATAAAACATCACAACCACAGGCAACGCTCCACCCCATTCCCGGCCCACTGGCCCCGTGTCTTCCCGTCACCTTTGAGGAAAGTGATCTGACGCCCGAGCTTTCCGTTCCAGGCACACGAGAGAAAACACTACGCTCTCACATGTCCCACTCGCGACAGTGGGATTTGTGACATCAACTACCCTTCCTCGTCTTCCACTTTTTTCCTTCTTTCTCACGATAGATAGACTTGCAGAACTATCCTAAGATCAGGAATATGTAGCCTCTCTATTTATAAACCTTGATTGGCCTCTTAAATCAAGGGTATTTTTTTTTTAAGTTAGTTTCAAGATTCCTTGAGGGGAAGAATACCAGTTGCTGTATTTGTGTTAGTGATAGGTTTGCAAGACGCCTCTCTGACCCATAAATCGACCGGTGTGTGTTCTTGCCTCCACTTGGCCTTCTCCTGGCTGGGTAAGTGTGACCAACTGTCCTCATCCTTCTGTGCTTCAGCTCTTTGCGCGCCCCTCCCGTCCCAGGTGTGGAGTTCATGGCACGCTCCAGAGAGACCGTCGGAGAGAATATCGAATCACGCACCCCCTGGCAGGAGCCACGGCAAAGAGACCCCGCCAAGGAGCGGAGGTGTACACCCCCAGCAGGGAAGTGGGCAGAGCTGCCAACCCAATCCCGCCCCTTTGGGATGTTGGTCTGATCCTTACTGAAACAAGCGAGGGGTTTTTTTGGTTTTTTCCTTTTTTCAGATTTTTGCCGGAACAGGGAAATAAGCTTCCAGGTTGCTCTGCAAGCCTTCCTTTCTGGTATAAAATCAAGAAGCCCTGTTTCAGGAGAGACAAGGGGAAGGAGCCAGGCAGACCCTGCAGGTCACCGAGAGGCGACTCTGACTCCGGGCACCGCCGGGGCTGGTGGGAGGCCTCGGGGCCAGGTCGGGGCGACTCCTGAAGACCTCGCCGGTTTCACTTTCCCAGCGTGCGGGCCGGTGCTTCTGGGTTCCATCTGAACCGAGGCCTCGCTGGAGCTGGGTAAGCCAGCCCACAAAGCACGAAGAAAAGGCGGGCGAGCAATGCTGCTGAACTCGAGAAAGGAAAGACCAAGGTGTTTCTACGCTCTGTTATGCGATCTAATCTCTAGAAACAGCCGTGCGGAAAACACGCCTAAATCCAGGAATTTTCTAGGTGGCACCGTGAAACCTCTTTACCCTCAGAATCTCATTCTCCCAAGAAGGGCTCTTTTTCTGAATTTTAAAACACCCTCGTCTGGCAGAACTGGTGCTACCTTCCTGATGCACTGTGAGGGACAGCACAGACTTGGGGGGGGGGGGATGATGAGTCCAAAGCAGCCCCTCTCACCTCCCCGCCTCACCTCTTCCACATGTAAAGCGGAAGGTATGCATTTCTACCTTAACCGTCCGGCCTTCTCGGGGAGGCTGCCCGCTCTGGAACTCCGCAGAACATTCCACCTGAGAGCTGCCCCTAAACCTCACCATGTTCTGCCAAGACAACGAGGAACTCTGCCCCGGGAAATGAGGGTTCGTCTTCGGCATTTCGTGGCTCCTTGGACTTCGAAGTGACGGCGCTTGCGCCTTGGCCTGGCCATTCTGTCCATTGGCTCCCAGCCCCTTCTCACTTCTCCTGGGACCCTCTCTGCCAAGCCCCCTTTGGCTTGGCCAATAGGAGGCACCAACAGGAAAGCAAAAAGGCAGGGAGGAGGGGAGGCTGGTCAGGGCCCGCCTTCCCCGCACACTCCCAACAGGAGTCGGCTCAGGCTGGTTTTGGACTGAGGCTACCTGAACCCGATTTTCTGGGCCTGTCTGCATCTCCAGCCGTCTGGTTTGGACTTGGGGCTGAGAGACAAGGTCCCTGATGCATGTGCACATTAAGTTCAAGCCTTCCCTGAAGAACTCTCACATTTTTTTTTTAACCTGGAAATGGAATCTAGTTTGTTGGTTGCCTGAGAGACAGAAGGCACTGCTCTGTACTATTGAAATGTTAAGAGGGTTTGGATGTTTCTCTGCAAAGAGCTGCACCGAGTACCCCAGGCCTCCCAGTTCACAGGTTAGGCAGTTCCCTTTCATTAGAAAGCTCTTTAGAACATGAAAAGGATGGATTTTATTTATATGCATGTCTTGCTGTGCTTTCTACCAAATTCCAAATTCCAGCCCCAGATTTAACAGATCAGATCTGCGAGGTCGCAACGACATTTTTTATGCTAAACCTGACCGGCTCTGTGCCAAAAACACTCGATTTCTCATCTCCACTCCTCCGCACTCCCCCGCAGTCAGGAGAGCTATTCCCAGGGAAGAAACGGAGGCTCGGGAAGAAGTGACGGGACTTCGGGGAGCTGGAACGTCAGCTGAAGCCTTCAGGGCCCCGGAGCCGGGGCTCCGTCCACCACAGTGCTCGGCCTCCCACCGTGGACCCTGCAGCCGGCTGAGGCTTCGGTTTGCCGATGCCCACCTTCTAGGGCAACCTCACTTCCCTGCCCCTAATTGCTCAGATCACAGGGGAGCAGAGTGAGCCTCATGCTTCCCTGCCTGGTTCTGCGGAGAAAAATGCCATTGTTTTATGTCTGTTCTTATTTATCTGTTACTCATAGAAAATCTTGTTCTTAACTGGCGTTTTTCTTGTATTGACTTGGTTCCGGTCTTTCTCCCTCTAGCAGGGGGGTCCAACCTGTCGACGTCTCTGGGCTGCACCCGAGGAAGAGTTGTCTTGGGCCACATGTTAAATACATTGCGACACACAATCACAAAAAAGATCTCATAATGTTTTAAGTAAATCTATGATTTTGTGTTGGGCTGCATCGGTAGCCATCCTGGGCTATGGGCGGGACACCCCTCCAAATGTCCCCTCCCTCAGGGGAGTATTCTCCTGGTCCCAGTGGTGCCCTCAGCACCTACAATAGTGTCTGGTGCATGGAAGATGCCCAGTCAGTATTTGTTGGATGGATGGATGGAAGGACGGACGGATGGATGAATGAATGAACAATTAAATGAATGACACACAAAGCTAATTTCCAGCAGGTGTTCTAGGCGAGGGGTGATGCTCTGCACAGATGGTAAGTATTACTGCACATTGCCTGGTATTCAGATTGATCCACACTGTTCCCCTGGGTACCACAGAGACCTGAAGAAACCACTGATCTGGAATAAAATCACAGGGGAAAATTAGTTCCTGAATTCAGAAGTATTCATGCTCTGTGTAGTAATTCAGTGTGGAGAGGAAAAGCATGGAAAGATATTAGTCCTATCGTCAACACCCTTTTTTCTTTTAAGTTTTTAAAAATCCTAGCTCCTCTATGCTTGTCTTGCCATTTTCTCCATCAGGCTGAGAGCTCCCCCAGGGAAGGGGCTAGGGTGGGAGGGGGCCTCAGGACAGGGCTGAGGGTCTGAGGAGGGGTGTAAGTGTTCCCCTACGTTCTGTGAGCTATTCCAGCAAATTACCAAAGCCAAGTGGGGTGGGGGCCGTGGAAACCCCTCCTGAGAGGCAGCTGGTCAGAAGCAGAGGGATACCCTGGGACTTGTGATTGGCCTCTGAAGTGGGGTCAGTCTTACAGGACTGAGCCACTACCTCGTGGGGTCTGACACCAACCCCGGGTGTCAGGCCTGAATTGAATTGCGGGGCACCCAGCTGGTATTGGAGGATCAGTCAGTGTGGGGGAAAAAACCCTACACACCGGCCACAGGTGTGTCCTGTGGGGGCAGAGGAGAAGCTGCCCCGGACAACTGAAGCAGAAGCCCTGGGCAGGGGCCCCACGGTCTGTGTTCTAACAAGCCAAGCAGGTGCTTCTGCTCCAACGTCAAGCTTGAGACCGCTGCCTGACTCCCCTGGGAAGCCCCTGAAATGCCCGGCCCTCTTCCATCCAGTGGAGTCTCATGCCCTCCTTGTGGCAGAGCCATTCCATCAGGGCCCACAGCACCGATTCCCACCAGACAGCCCCCCACGTTCACCCGCCGAGCTCTCAGCAGTATGCTGAGATGATCACTCCTGAATGCAGACACCACACATGGCCTCACGGAGACACCACGCGGCCCAGCAGCCCACCGCCGGGTGCGCATCTGAAGGAACCAGGGTCTCAAGGGGCTGGCTGCTCTCCCGTGTCCGTGGCAGGACTGTTCACAGCAGCCGAGACATGGAAACGACTGGAATGTCCTTCGCCAGATGAGTGGGTAAGAGGGCCGTGGCATACGCACACACACAATATACACACGACGGAGTACTGCTCGGCCAGAGAAAAGACGAAATCCCGCCACTTGCGACAGCATGGACAAAACTTGAAGGCATTGTGCAAAGTGCAGTAAGTCAGACAATTACTGAACGTCACTTCATATAACATCACTTCGTATGAACGTTGTTCATATAATTACTGAATTATATGAACGTCACTTATATATGGAATCTGAAAAATACTGAACTTGCAAAAACAGAGCGTAGAATGGTGGTTACCAGGGGCTGGGTGTGGGGGAACTGGGGAGACGCCACCCAAGGGCACAGATTGGCAACTAGCAGACAAGTAGGCGCTGAGCTCTGATTCATGGCACCTCGGTTACAGCCCACAACACCGTGTTATAAACTTCAAAGTCGCTGAGGGGCGATCTTAACTGTCCTTGATACAAAGAAATGGTACGTCTGTGACATGACACGCGGCTGTTAGCAGACGCTACTGTGTAATCATATCACAGGACACAAACGCATCTAACCGACACCTGTACACCGAAACCTGCACCATGTTACGTGGCCATCACATCTCTTATTTTTTTAAAGGAACTGCCCCCCGCCCCCACCCAGGTAATCCTAGAGTACAGAGTCCCCATGCACACTCAGAGACGAGCTGTTCTGGAATCCGGTGCCTCCTCTCCCCCGGCGCATTAGCCAAAGTGAGTGTGAGCGCAGCTTGTGAAAGGAAAGAACGCAGCAGGCGTTTGTGAGCACAGATGAGCTCACGCTTCTCAACACTGATGGCAGGTCCCGGCGCATAAGGGAGGCAACCAATCGATGCTTTGCTCTCGAATCCATGTCTCTCTGTCTCTAAAAGCAATGAGAAAAATGTCCTCAGGTGAGCAAAAAAAAAAAAAAAAAGACTGAAGGCAGAGGATGACAAGCTGAGCTCCACTGGGTAAAACGTGTACAGCTGCATCCTTTCTGTCTCATAAAACGTCCACCCGTGAATAGCTCAGAGAAAGATGCCCCTGGACAAATCCCTGGCCACTCCTACCTCCCTTGGGCTTTCTATTTTCTTTCCCAGCTTTGCAAATCTCAGGGAATTACATCTGCTTCATCATGTCAGGTGTTCAGAACCAAGACTGGTTTTAACGGCTCTTTAAAAGCCTCACAAACGATGCAGGCAACGCGACTCGGAGACCTTGGAAACCCGAAGTGTGAAAGAGGATTCTGGCTCCGTCAAGCTGCCGCTCGCTGAGCCCGTCAGGGACACTGATTCAAAATACTCACGTCCTCACCCCACGCAGCGAACACTGATTACTCACCGCTGAAGTTACGAAAACGAGTTGACGTGCAGAAGCTAACTTTCTGCTGGTGCCCAGGCTCCCTGCAGTGAGTAACAAGAGGAAGACTTTGCACACGATTGAAGCTTAAAGCTTCTATTCTTAAACGGGACCAGAGACCACCTTGAACAAAGAAACCCATGGAGACAAACACTGAAACCTGCCCCCACACCACAGGGGGAAAGCCCAGGCGAGCGCCAGCCTTCTGAGGGCCGGCACAACGAACCTTTCTCGACACTCACGCTCAATTCATGTTTGTAAATTCACGCCAGTTTGCCTGTGCGGAGACTGCGGCACGCAGCAAACCAGGATTCGTTCCTATTCCACAGGCTGCACGGCATTCTTTGAGAACTGGTGACCCCTGCAGCCCCATCTGGAACTCGTAAACATTTGGTTCAGCTAGCACAGGTGTCGGTTCGTTGGGGGGTGTTATTTTTTATTCATTGCCAACCTTTAAAAAGCAGGAGAGTTTACATTCTTTAAACGCAGAGAGCCAGCCTGGGTCAGTTAGCACAGTCTGTGTAACACCCTCTTGCGGTCTCAGGAGGCTGGGTTTGGCAATCTGGGCTGGGCTCAGCCAGACGGCTCTGCCGGTCTGGACGGGCTCGGCTGACCTCGGCTGGGTTTGATCACATGTTCACGGTCAGCCGCCGGATTAGGTGGGGGCTGGTGGTCTCAGATGGCCTCGGAGGGGATGCCCCACTCTGCTCCCCCGGCCCACTCCCCCAGTGGGCTAGTTCTAAGAGCAAGAGCACAGTGTACAAGGCCCCTCGCAGCCTGGGCTAAAACCACTCATGATCACTTGCACCGCACGCTATGGCCAAAGCGAGTCCCAGGCCAGCCCAGACTTCAAGGGGTAGAAAACGGACTCCACCTCGGGATGGGAGGGGGAGGCCCTGTGGCCAGGTGGCCACTGTGCACACAGCTGACCTTAAGAAATCAGGAGACGTGACCCCCTCCAGCACACAACGTGCCAGAGCCTCAAGGCGGCCGCCTGCCCCTGAGATAGACATGGTGCTGCCCTTCCGCCTGAGCTCTGCCCTTGCCGGTAATTCACACCGCTGGGCGTAGGGTTTGTCGTTCCTGATCCCGGAAAAAGCTGCACCCCGTAGGTCCCAAAGTCCATGAACACAACCGCCGTGCAGTGCCCCAGACGCACCTCTCGGGAAACATCGCCATCCTCTGGACCCTGTTTCCTCCCCCCCAATAAAGAGCCCATTGTCTGCTCGGAGAATCGGTGGAGGAGTGTGTGAGGAGGGGGAAGGGGGGTGACCATCCAGCACTGGGGACGGACCCACCTGGGCTCTCCTCCTGCTCCACCACCCCACCCACTTCATCTCTCTGTGCCTCGGTTTCTCACCTGAAAAACGGTACCTGTTGTATTTGCACACTTCTCTTTGAAGATACTAGGTTAGTTGGGCCATATGTTTTGCATCAATGTGGACCCATTCTGGTGTCACAAAAAAATTAGGCAAAAATAAAACAAAAGCAACAATAACCACTCAAAAAGCACTCAGAGCAGTGAATGGTTACGGTTATTTTCCTGTCCCGGCTTCACAAAAGGCAATTTGTGACTCAAATGCAGAAGGATTTGCTGAAAGGACCAGGAACTCCATCGCCCCGGAGGCTGTCTTAGGTCGCTGCGTTTGCAAATTGTAGCAAGGCCCCCCAAACCTGAGCCCCGGACTTGGTCTTGCCTCTCCGCAGTTGGAGCCTTGGGAGAGCCTGCAGCGCCACCTGCTGGACGCCTACGACAGGGCTGTTTGCAGAGGGTAAACCCGGGAATGTCCCTTATCTGGAAGCGTGTCCCTACAAGCATCACCCGCAGCAGCCCCTGGAGCCCGGTCCCCTAAAGACCGCCTCCGAAGCCCAGCTGCCCGGTCCCTGCCATCTTCTGGACCCAGATCACCGTCGTGCACAGTCCTCAGCCACGGAACGTGCGGGGGTGGGGGGCGGGGATGCTGACGGGAGGGGCTTCAATGAGCTGCCATCTATCCTCCCAGGTGCTGGGGGCCCAGGAGCCCCAGACCACCCTCCCGTAACCTCCCGAATACCCTCTGGAAATGATGGTAATGCCGGCCCCCTGGGGGTGACATCAGGTGCGGAAATGAGGGTCCACGGGGAGCACTCAGGGACCCGCAGCAAACCCTGCAATAAGTAGCGGCTGCCGAGGCTGGGCCTGAATCTCCTCTAAATGACATGATATAATAAAGAGAATAACAAACGGGTCCTCCTGCCTACCAGGAGTGTGATAGCGGGTGGATGTACGTCTGTCAGGTTCTGTTCTAAGAGCCTTACTGTGTCAAACCTGAAGCATTTCCATAAAGCCAGTAACATCGTTGTATCCACCGTAAAGATAAGGAAATAAACTCAGAAAGATTAAGTCTGACGTGGCCAAGGTCAGCAAGCAAACACTCCCTGGTCACCCAAGAACCAACGTCACTTTACAATGTCCCTGCCCGGTGACAGAAGGAGACTTGACGTGGGGCGGTGAGCACGAAATACAAAATGCAGGCGATGTGTTACAGAACTGTGCACCGGAAACCTATATAATTTTAGTAAGTGATATCATCCCAATTAATTCAATAAAAGTAAAAAATTTTTTAAAAATGTATTAACCGATGTCCCCGCGCGTGGAACTCTGAGAACTGGCCAGTGTGGACCCAGGCGAGTGAGGAGGTGGCTTCAGAGACACGGGGAGCGAAGTCCCCACCAGTGCGTCCCTGGACCCGAGGTGCCTCTTTCCAGAGGCAGACTCGACTTACCCAGCATTCGCTCTGCCCCAGGCTCCCCAGTCGGGGCAGCTGTCACCCTGCTGTTCCCAACCCCAGGAGCTTCCCGGTGAACTCTGAACTCGGCCCCCCACGTGTCGGGGGGCTGGAGAGACCAGAGAAGACGCAGACGGCTCCAGGTTGGTTGGTGGCAGTGTGAACAAGCAAGGAGCTGACACTGAGGCGGGTCTGGGCAGAGGAGAGACCCCCACACCCGCGGCCGAAATGCTGAAGTTCATGCACAGGCCTCACTGGCAGCGCAGTGTGCTCAGTCCCCGCAGCCTCAGTGCGCACCGCAGTGGGTCCTCCCTCCACACGCGGGTGGGTGTGCCACCCAAAGGAAAATGGCCTACGGCGAGCCCGGCTGAGGCCAGTTTCACCGAAGGCTGAGCAACAAAAACAATGCTTGCGTTCCCGGGGCATCTCAGCAGCACCTTACGGGAAGGCCTCTGCAGAATCCATGTCACCAGAGGACCCGCTGGAGCCTCACAAGGGCGTGTGCTTGGAAATGGCTTTGGCCATGCGTGGAATGTAGTTCCGAGGTCACGGGGCAGGGAGGCACCTCTGATCATCCAGCACCAATGGGTTGCGTCCTCTCCGTGACCTCCAGGCCGTGGCCAGTCTCTCGGCCCTCCCTCATGATCGGTGGCACCAGCAAAACCCAAGGCCAGCTTCTGCCTCCTCCAGCCTGGTCTCCAGGGCCAGCAGAGGACCTATTCCACTCGGCCAACTGCACTCCGTCGCCCCCCTACCCCCACCCCCCGCCCGAGGAAAACCCTGCGACATTCACCCACTGCAGCCTGGATCTGGCTCTGCCCCTCACCCCTTGCACTGTGGTCCCGCAGGCCACCTCTGACTCCTGGGCGCCAACTCCCCAGGCCCTCACGGTTCTTAGGGAATGCACCCTCGTTGTCCCTCTGCCTGCAGCCTCCCGCCACTGAAAGCTCCGTGTCTGCTCCTGTGCCTCCTCGAGGAGGCCTTTCTGCTCACCCGACGGCGGCCGCAACGCATGACGCTATCTATCCCCACTTGCCTCTTTGTCCCCTACCCACCCAACTCTAAGCTCCCGGAGAGCAGGGATGGTGTCGGAGCCGTCCACCTGGGTAACCCAGTGTAGATGCTCAGGGAACACTTGAGGGAGGGAGGAAGAAAGGAAGGGAAGGGCTGGGAAGACAGACACAGACGTTACCAGGAGAACAATCACTAATTGTGAGCATCATAACAATAATAGTTAGAGACCCGCTACCACGCAGGCCTGTCCTGAGCTGGATGCTATTCTAAGCACTTTACATGTGCCAATACCGTCAGTCCTCACGATGACCCCACCGTGCACCTGGCATTACTGCCCCCATCGCGCATGTGCAGGGACGGGCTAAGGAACCTGTCTGGTGTCACGCAGGAAGCAAGTGGCACGGCTGGAGCTTGAGCCTGGGCTTCGGTCCGAAGCTCACGTTCTCAGCCTCCACCGAGGAGACCCTAAAGGTACCCCATCGAAGAGGGCAAGGGGAAACCCCTACTGGCAAAGCCACCGCGAGAATCCAGGGCAGCCACCGAAAGAGAGAGTAGGCTGCTGTACACCACGGGTGGCGGTCCTTCATGGGACAGTGGGCGATAAAAGCAAGTGGAGAACACATGTTCGAATCCCAGTTGGGGGTTAAAAAGAGTCAAATAAAGCACCAACCGGATGTGATTGCTCGTACATGGACACGTGCCGGGAAGGGCACACCAGGCAGAGACACTGCCTCCTGCTGGCACCGAGTGCACCCCTGGGCTCTTGCTCGGCGCTCTGGGCACAGGGGACTCTTTCTGGACCCCTGTGAGCCTGCCCTCTCAAAGGTCAAACTGCCGGTTACTTCCAGTCCCTGACTTCCTTTCCAAGTGGCACTTGCGTTGCCCACCCGACATCACAGGTACACAAAACTTGGTTGTTTAACACCTGCCTCTGTAAAGGTAACGACAAACTAAAAAAAGAGATCAATTTCCCTAGTGCCAAAAGGGAAAAGATCCCCCCTTTCCTTTTCTGACTGCATTTCCTTTAGAACACTTGTAAACCTTTTTAAAGGCAAAATAAGCCTCATTGGTTTTTACAACAAAGAACCATGCCTCTTGAGAGTCTGAGAGCCACCTCTTTGAAATGTAAATGTGGAGAAAGATGACACCCTACCCTTTGTCCAGGGGAAGGATGCCCTAGGTGATCAGCTCCGTGTTACAATCACAAGCTTGTTGTAGAGATATAGGAAGTTTATTATTCCTTTGGATAGAGACAATTAGAAAACACCAATGGCCGCCCAGTTCCCAGTGCATTCAGGACGAACTATGTGTGACAAATGCTGCCTTCGGGTCCTCTGACTTGAGAACTAGTCACTGTTTATCTCGAGAACACGGATGTCACCGATTGCCATCTGCTCGCTCGGCTGCAGACAAAGGTGAGATTTCGTTCTGTCCTTGCAATTTCTTTAGCGGGTTGCCTGCGATACACATCCCATTCTGGCTTCATGTTTATTCAATAATAAAACCGTTTTCTTTCTCTTCTCCTTCCGTGGGAAAGTTTTCTTCGTTGGAAGGAGATTCCGTTTATCATTGTAGTTCCCCAAACTCTCTTCCCCAGTCACGCAGGAGCTCGGTGGGCACCTTTGGTTTTCTGGTTCACGGCTGCGCGCCTGGACCTGAGCAGGTGCTCCCAATGCGTTTATCGAATGAATAAATGACCTTACTGCGTGTGTTGTTTGAATTTTGTTGTTTGGCAATGAACCGGTATTCTTTATTATAATTTTAAAAAATCAACTGAGCTTCCAAAAACCCCGTAGGCCCTGGTTTGCTTCATGCATATTGGTTTGGTTTTTTTCTTGTGAATCCCCAGGTTTCCCAGACATGAGTGAGCAGTCTTTAAATTGTTATTAGTAACTTCTTCGGACATTATCATGAGAGACCACTTTACGCATCATAAAAAAAATCCTTCGGGCACCACAGTCCCAGCTAGTCCAGACCCTTCCAACGTAAGTGACCCGTGTCCATCTCAAAGGGAATCAGAACACCAGCACCTCCGTCTGCCAACAAGCTACCGCTTCGCTCAGGGGGTGCAATGAGGGCCCACGCCGCTCCCCCTCTTCTCAGAGTGAATGGATGAAGTTGTGCCCACCACGCCTGGTTTAGGGGGGCACTGCCTGTGCCAAGCCCTGAGACAACTACCCTCGCTTCAAGATTTCTCTTCATTGTTACAGCAACCCCCGTGGGGTGGGTACCATTGTTATTCCCGCTTCACAAGAAACCTGAGGTTCGGAGGTCTTGAATGACTTGCCCAGTCACACGGTTAGTGCACCGTAAAGTGGGGACATGGCCCCAGGCAAGCTGGACCCCAAGGCCCCAGCTCTTGGCTTCAAGCCATGAAGTGCCATTAGTCCCCAAGCACTGGACTGATCTTCCACCTTACTTGTGGGAACCTGGGGCAGGAGGAATCCGAATTCCTCCTGATAACGCACATTTTCCGAGCTCTTGCCTTGCGCCAGGTGCTAGGCTAAGCACTAACAGATGTTACCCAATTTAAGCCTCACACCGGATGAAGGTGTTTACTATTACTGTCCCCATTCCGGCGATGAGGACTGTGTGTGAAGGGCAGAGAGGCGAAGCGACTTGCCAAGGTGCCACAGACAGTAAGTGGCCAGTCAGAATCAAATCCAGGTCTCTCTGCCGCCACGGCCCTGGTTTTAGCCATGATTCTGTCCCGACGCGATGGAGAACGCGGAAATAATGGACCAAAATCGGTCCAAGGTCAAACAGGGACAAAGGTCCCACAGGGTGGGCCAGAAGAATAAAGGGGTCACTCTGAAGTGAGTGGCAGGAACTACCACTGGTGACACTGTCCACAACGGCCGAAAGGGCGGGGGATCCTGTGTCCTGGGAATGGAGGATCTCAAGGGCTCCGTTCATGTTTGTCAGCTCCAAGACCAGGGACCCTGATCTGTATTTCCTCTGTCTCTCTTTGTGCCTAGCACAGCACCAAGCACCACGCTGGTGCTGGATGAACAAACAAATTAGCTAATGCCCGCATCTTCTTTCCCCGGAGGCGGTGGCCTGCGCAGTTTCCAACTCAGCGGTGGTCTGCAGGGGCGTTCACTAGGTCCCACAAGGCCACTGCTGGGGCACCGACCCCGCACCCGTCCCGCACACACGGGATGGCTTTTCATTCCTCAGGAAGCCACACAGGCACATGCCGTTCTTCCCATGTTACAGAAGAAAGCACGCTGGGGTTCAGGGAGGTCACACGGCTAATTGTCGCGAGCTCCGGAAATCAACTCGGACCCGTTTTCCTCCCACGTCCCCGCCTCACAGAGCAAGGAAAATCGGCGGGTGCAGCGTGATGCAAGCAAACCACACACAGGCAGTTGGTACCCAGTAAGCACGTGTCCAGTGAGCCAGTACACGAATGGACGAGACAGTTTCAAGGAGGGGGTTACTAACAGGATCTGTTGCTTCAAGACGTCACAGATGTTGGGAACTGGTAAAAAGGCTGGTGGGTTTGACAGTTAAGTTCAATTTAAAACAGCAAAAAAGGGTGTGGGGAGGAAATCACCTACATTACCCACTGTAATCTACAAGAGTCCACTTGGGCCACCATAACAAACTACCAGAGATTGTGTGGCTTAAGCAACAACAGAAATGCGTTTTCTCACAGTTCCGGAGACCGGAATTCTGGGATCAGGCTCCCAAAATGGTGAGGTTCTAACGAGAGCCCTCTTCCTGGCTTGCCGATGCCCCCTCTCTCTACGCCGCCACAGGGAGCTCTCTCTTCCACGTTTTACAAGGGCACTAATCCCATCGTGAGGGCCCAACTCTTACCACGGAATCTAACCCTATTTCTCTCCCAAAGGTCCCATTTCCAAGTGCCATCAGATTGAGGGTCAGGGCTTCAATATATGAATTTGGAAGGGGCACAAACATCCAGTCCATGGCATCTACTGCCAGGATTGAATAATTCACTGCATCCATACCGTAGAATGCTCCGCAGCTTTTAAATAATGTTCCACAATACGGTTTCAACGAGAAAGACATTGGCGATATATGAAGTGAAAAGCTCGTGTTATAACGCACATACACAGCATGACTTCATTTTTATCAATACCAGGGACATGAGGTGCATTGGCAACCTCTCAGTCCTGGCAGAAAGGCTAAAATTTCCCAGACTCCTTCACAGCTAGGTCTCTGGATATGAATTCATTTCTGCCAAATGGATGCACTTGCATGATATTTTGAAAGCAGAAATGGGGCGGAGGCATCCTCCTGCAGTTTGGGCTGTTTGCTGCTGATGATCAAGTCTGCAGAGATGCGGGGGGGTTTCTGCAGCAGAATTCAGGTGTCCAGGTGTGCCGCTGCCAACCCGTGACCGCGGGCGGGCATCTGTGGCAGAGGTCACTCGTTCCGCTGACAGACCCCTGTGCCCACCTTCCCAGTTGTGGCTGAGGGGCAGCCCCTCGGACTGGCGAAGGAATCTTTCCCAGGGGGCTCAGCCTAATACCCACTCCTCCGGCTTTCCAAAGATTTTCCATGTGCCAATTCCCTGTCCTATATTCTCTTCTGCCTAAAATAGCAAAGATCTAGGAACATTTTGGATCCTCTAGTTTCAACCACAAAAAAAAAAAAAAAATGCTAAACAGGATCAGGGGTGAAAAAGTGGATGAGACTTTGGCAAAGGCTCCCTACAGTTTTCTGACCTGTAGAATGGAGACCAAAGACTATTCATAGTTACCGAATACCGAGGCAGCCTGTGGTTCCCAAAGATGAGCATCCCCCGTGTGATCTTGCCACTTTCCATCAAGTCCCGTCAGTCTTGAAGCTGGACTGACCTCTGACTCGCTGGTACCCAACGCACTGCCGCAGAATCCAGGCTGCAGGGATTAATGCCAAGGCTATTAAACCCGAAAAGGCGCGCCTCTCCAACCCCGCCCACTCCGCCAGGGTTTCCGGCTCCGGGCCCGCCCACCCCGCGAGAGTTCCGGGCTCCGGCGGGGCCGGGCCTGTGGGCGGGGCCGAGGAGGGCGGGCCGGGCCCGGCCCCGCCCACCCGCGCTCGCGCCTGCTCTGCGGAGGGAGCTGCGGCGCCTCGCTGCTCGTTATGGCCCGCCTGCTGGTGCTGCTGGGCCCCGCGAGCAGGGTGGGCGCCCGGGTCAAGCCTCGCGCCTCCTGGCTCCTGGGCGCCGCCGCCCCCTGCGCCCCGCCAACCCTGTTCCCGCCGCTGCTGCGACCCGGGCCAGACGCCCGGCAGCTGTCGTCCGCGGCCCGCGGGGACTGCGGCGGCCGCCAGGTAAGCCACCCCGCCCCCATCTCCGCCCCACAGGGCCCCATCCCCGGTCCCCCTCTGCCACAGCGGAGCTTTGCGCGCGCAGCTGCCCGAGACTGAGCACCTCCAAGGCCCCCAGACCCCTAATCTCTACAAGCCGAAGAAGCGAACCTCCCATTTGACAGCGGGAGAAACTGAGGCTCTGGGAAGTAGTGATCTGCCCAAGGGCACAGGCTCCAGCGGAGGGAGCCCCAAATTGCCACAGCGTCGGCGGTAGGCTAGCAAATTTTAGGTGGGACCTGCACTTGGCACTAACGTCCCCGCTGGGCCATCAGGGGTGTTCCCTTTCGAAGTCCCGTTGGGGCCCCCTCCGCGGGCCAGTGCGCTCCGGTGGGCGCTGGCGGCCACTCCCTTTTTATCTAACCGAAGGACAGACCTCAGGCAAGACTCACGCGGGAAACGCAGCGTCCCTTCTGGTCGGTCGCCTTCTCCGTACAGTAAATGAAAACTGGTGTCCATTCAGAATGTTCATCCGGGCTTAACTTTTGTAAAAAAATCTATTACAGTTGTTTTTCCTTCAAGTGTGTCTCCTTGAAGAAAACCAGTCTGATGAGAGACAGGACTAACACGCGGGTTTGGGACACACAGAACCTGGCCCCCCGCCCCACCAGCGCCCCGCTCTTTGGACCCAGCTGTCCCTCTGCCATCAGGCCCCCAGCACCCACCAGTGGTGTGACCTGGCCCCCAGCTCCGGAGGCCTGCCTCTGAGCCTTCCGAGAGCTAAAAATAGCACACCCCGGACAAGAGTTTAAGGCACAGTTCTGCGCACACTGCTTAGCTAGTTAGCCCTTCCTGAGCTGATGATGCTCGGTGGGGATTTGACCCCTGGCCTCACCACGCCCCCCGCACAGAGGGAGGGACTTCCTTCCTTGCCTTCTGCCCCCCCTCATCAGGCAGGCAGTGGATCTTGTCCCTAAACCCGGAGCCCAGTGTGGGGATCATCAGGGGTCTGGCACCCTCCCCCCACACGGCAGCTGCCTCCTGGTGGTTCCTGGAGGCCCAGCCCCCCTCCAGGAAGACTTCCGGCCCACCAGCGCTGCCTGCCGTGGGCCCCACCGGCTGGTGGCTGCGGGTCTCCTCCTCCTCCATTATCGGGAACGCTCTCCTGGCTTGCCCGCGTGTCCCAGCAGCCACACCAACCTCATCCCCATTCCGGGCCCTGTCACTGGCGGGCGTGCGTGCGTGTGCGCGTGCGTGGGCGGGCATGTGTTATGTGTAAACCGTGGCAACGAGTGTGGTCTCCGACTCCCTGTGTTCCTGTCTCTACTCACTAGTTCTGCGGCCTTGATCAAATCCCCTCACTTCTGTGTCTCAGCTTCCTCATCTGTAAAATGGGATATTAATTCACTCGTCATAGAATGTCGGTGGAAATCAAGGTAGCGAACCTGGCACCTGGTACGCTCTGCTTCCCTCCTTGGTGTTTCTCCAGGCACTTGTCACATCGGCAGCCCTGACAGTTTCCCTTTCTGTTTATTGTCCCTCCCCTCCCGCTGGACCCCAGGCTGCCTGAGGGCAAGGTTTTCGCTGCTTGGTTGGTCGAGGTACCTCCCACACTCAGAGCAGTGCCTCGCAGGGGGCAGACCTCCCATGAGTGAGGAACACAGCGCAGGTGTTAAGAGCAAAGGCCTGAGAACCAGGCTCGGGGAGCCAGGATCCCAGCTTTCACCAGTGATCCCTGTGTGACCCTTGGAAAGTTACTCGACCTCTCTGAGCTTCCGGGAGCCTCTTCCATTAAGTGGTGATGACAGTAGTGCCTCCCTCGCAGGGCTGTGGTGAGGATTAGATGAATTAGTATTTTCAAAGTACTCAGACCTGGTGCAAAGTAAACACAATGCAGTGTGTATTCGTAATATTATTTGTCAAATGAATGAAAACCGATGTCACTCCTAACGATGTGAGCCACTTGTGGGCAAGATTTTTGGTTCATTCCCCAAACCTTCCTGCCCCTTCTAGTGCAGCCTGTTGTGCTTTCATAGACGTTGGAGGGGGCCTCTCACACGTACACGTGCATGCACACTCATGCACACGGGTATGAGAGCACTTTATCTGGGTCCAGACACTCGGGATGCGTAATGGTGCCTAACATGCAAGGTGATGCTTCACGAAGAAATGAATGGCTGAAAGGCTTCAGTTCCTTGCAAGTCGCCCCTTCACAAATTCCCTTATTTTAGTTTCTTCCGTCTCCTCCAAGGTTAGAAAGGAGGTGGCATGGCTCACGATGCTTAAAGAGTTTTCCTTTCACCCAGCCAGATAGAGGGAAGAAACTTGTCCAAGTCAGATTCTAACTCAAGGAAGTTAATAAGTAACCGTGATGCTGCTAACAGGAAACCGCCTGAATGCTCCGTCCTTCCCCCTGTCTTGCAACAGATGCTGGTTACTCTGTAGCTGGAAGCCTGGCTGCCTTTAACGTCTCTGCTTTGGCCAAAAGCTTTGGCCAAACTCGAGGTTGTAAAGGAAATGGCCTTCCGCGTGGAGAGCCACCCTCGGTCCTGATGAGTGGACAGATTGGGGATCATTAGTCTGGTGGGGCCGAGCATCTGGGGTCAGGGTGGAAGGGGCTCCCGGCCAACAGGAGCCTCGGTCAGAATGCCGTTGGGCACTTGGAACTGCAGGATGCGGGTGATTTGTCCTATCAGGTCCCACCGTCTGGCAGTTCGCCCATCTGCAGTTGTTCGTCAGAGGAGCAGCCGTTTGGCCGGTGGCCCGCGGAGACAGGCAAGGGCTTTGGGGAAGAGGAAGGCAGGCGTGCTGGCCGACAAAAAGGAGTTGTAGCTTTCCTTCTCTCCTCCAGCGCCTGGAGGTTCTGGAATTGTCTTCCTTCAGGAATGGCCCACTCTCCCAGGACGTGATGGGGAATCTGATGATCAGCTTAGAGGCCATGTGGCCACGTGGTGACAAGTCCAGGCGCTGGACTTCCCTCCGAACCTCAGTGTCCTGTCTGTCCAAGAGGGAGCGACAGGGTGGCCGCATGACAGGACCGTGAGGACTGATAGGAAATGAGGCCTTTATCTGCTGAGCCCAGCCAGTGTCAGACTCCACAGAAGAGGCCCGTCCTGGGGACGCTGGTGGTTTTCCTCAAACCTGTCCAAAGGTGCTGCGCTTGCCCTGACCGGTGTGGCTCAGTTGGTTGGATCGTCGTCCCAGGCACCGAAAGATCACGGGTTCAGTTCCCGATCAGGGCACATGCCTAGGTTGTGGGTTCAGCCCCCGGTTGGAGTGTGTGCAAGAGGCAACCCACTGATGTTTCTCTCCCTCTCCCTCAAATCAATGAGCATGTCCTCGGTGTTAGAAATGCGCAAGCGATGGAGGCGGGAGGAACCCAGTGATCTGATCCAAGAGCCTTTATTTGATGCTGCGCTTACAGGCGGGCTGAGTTGGGACCGACTGCACCCTGGGGGAGGCAGGAATGGGGTCTTTAAAAGGACAGGTGCAGGGTTTGCAAGGGGAGAGAGAGGGGCTCGTCCCTTGCTCTTCTGGACGGGTGCCCCAGGGTTCCAGGGTGTGAGCCGGGACAGTGGGTTGGGTAAAGGGCGGGCTGTTCCCAGGTGCAGGAGAGTCCGTCTGCACCCCCCCACCCCACCCCGGCCATGGTGGCTGGCGCCAGGTGTCTATTGTGTGCGGTGGGCCATGGAGTGAGTCGGGATAGCTGAGTCACAGGCAGTCTGGTGGGCTGGGAATCCGGCCTGACCCTTTCACTCAGATGAGGATGAAAAAGAATGCTGTGCTTTACTGCCTGTCAGAGTCCTGTCCCTGGGACGCCATCACCCAGCCCGCCCCCTTTCACATGGTGGTTTTAAGTTGAAGTCAAAGCTAAAGGCAGTGATGAAATAGTCTGCCCCCCACCCTGCGGCCTTCATATTCAATTCCTGGGGACGGGAATAGCCTTTAATGAAACAAATTTCATTTTTTAGGAAAACCACTGACAGGCCTCTTTTATTGAGCCATTTCATTGCTTCTGAGTGTTTTGGGTTTTGGGGGTTTTTCTTGGTTTTGGGTTTTTTTTTTTTCAGTTCCAACTACGGTTTTGGAACAAAGGAGATGCTCTTTCAAATGGGAGGTAAAGAAAAGACTGTTTTACCTTATAAATTTGACTTTTGTACACTCTTTCAGGGAGGAGGGGCAAAGGAGTAGCTGTTGCGTGTGATGAAAACCAAGGAAGATTCTGGGCCACCTGGGGCCTTCCCCCAGAGCTCAGCTGCCTGGGGTGCGTGGGGCAGGCCGGGAGGCCCCTGCGGTCCTGGCCGGCACCCCTTGTTGAGTTGGGGGGACTCTGCTGTGTGCACTGCTGCCCTGGAGTATTTCATTTTCATTCCAGCCGGTCCCGCCCCTACTTCGCAGGTATTCCGGGCTGTCTGTCCCGCTCCTCCCTCTTGCCTTTCAAGTGTGGCTCTAAAAGCACAAGGAAGACAGCATCCTGGGCTTCTGCAAAGGCCGCGTCCAGAGCTGACCCAGATACGACCTGCCGAGAGCTCTGCCGTCTGTCATCAGAGTTAAAGAAATCTTCTGATAAAAAAAGGCGCCTTCCGTATTGGGAAGGAGTTTGGGCCTCTGGTTGTTGTTTGACCCAGCGCTGCAGGGTTTTTTGTTTCTCCCACACACTGCAGACCCCGTCATCCCGAATAAATGCCTACAGACGCCACGTGCCACGAGCTGTTCCTGTGCAAGTCCCAGCCAGCGTGCGTGTGGCCGGGAATCGGCCCTTCCTTTATCTGCGCAGGCCCCAGGGGTGAATCTCGGTTCTGGAAGTAAATGGACTGATGCTTCTGGTCCTTTCTATTCAGCGCCCACAGTGCTGGTTTTGTGGCATCTGGCGTGGTTGTGGTGGGCTCCTGCCGTGGACTCAGACCACGAGTTCTCATTTTGTGACTTTGGGCCAGTGCTCCCGCCTGTCTGAGCCCATGTTGCTCCTCTGTGAAGTGGAGAGAGCAACGGCATCGACCTACAGGCTACTGTGTGGATAAAAGCGGGCAGCGGGTGGGCAGCAGCCCGTGCGGGTGGCTCAGAGACGGTGCTCGGTGCAGTGTCACTTTGTCCCCAAGCCTGTGAGCCTAAGGTGTTAATTCCTCCTGCTACTGGAACCACAAACCTGGTGGCTTAAACCAGCACGTGTTCCTCTTCTGTTCTGTACATCAGAAACTACACTGAGCGTCCTGGGGTTCACGCCAAGGTGTTGGCTGGGCGGGTTCCTCCTGGAGGCTCTGGGGGGGATGAATCCACTTCCCGTCCCTCCCGCTTCCAGAGGCTCCCGCGTCCCTGGGTTCTGGCTCCAGGCCCTTTCCCCCTCCAGCTTCAGAGCCAGCAGCAGAGCCCCTTCCAGCCTCTGACCCTCCTGCCGCCCTCTCTTCACTTAGAAGGACCCCGGCGATTCCAGGGGTCCCACTCAAGATCCTTCACCTAATCACATCTGCAAGTCCTTTGGCCATGGAAGGTGACAGTTGCAGGTTCTGCAGACCAGGGGGACCTGGACATGTTTGGGGCCACGGTTCTGCCCACGATACCTGGGACCCCTCCTCTCATTGTACTTAGTGGCTACGGGGGCTCGAGCCTGGGCTCTCTAAGCAAGAAAGTGGGGAGCTGAGTTCCCCTCGGGTGGGAAAGACTAGAACACCCCGTGAGGAAGAAAGCTGCTGACGACGGCTCTCATCCTTGCTCCTAACCTAAAGGGGGTCCCCTTCTTTGGCTCGTGCTCAGGACCCCGGCAAAGCCACTGCAACCGCAGGCAGCCATGTGAGCAGCGCGGAGGGGAAGCAGCAAAGCAAGTCCCAGCAGCTGAAGAAGGTCCTTCGGGAATACGGAGCCGTTGGCGTGTGCCTGCACATTGGAATCTCGCTGGTCTCCCTGGGCATGTTCTACCTGCTCATTTCTAGGTAAGGCTGCTGGCAGCAACAAGTGTGCATTTCGCACCATCCGGGAAGGCTCCCGGTGGGTAAGAGCTTTCTGTCCTGGGACTTTTTATTCGTCCAGCTGCTGAATTCACGTTTTTTAAAATGATGGAACCCTCGGAGCCAAATCGACGCCTCCGTTCCCTCCTGGCCGTAACGGCGGTTTTCGGTTTTGTTTCCGCCCCTCTCCCCTCCAGTGGCGTGGACGTGTCCGCCGTCCTGCTCAAGCTCGGGCTCGCAGAGTCGCTGGTGCAGTCGAAGATGGCCACGGGCACGGGCACCTTCGTGGTGGCCTACGCCATCCACAAGCTCTTCGCGCCAGCGCGGATCAGCGTGACCCTGGTCTCCGTGCCCCTGGTTGTCAGATACTTCCGGAGAGTGGGATTTTTTAAACCTCCGGCTGCAAAGCCTTGAGGAGCTGGCTCTTCGACAGTGGGCCTGAAAACCTATGTCTTTTACTTCACACATTTGGATCGGTCGTACGACGGTAGGGTTTTAGTTTTCCTGGGGGGGTGGGGGGCCCGGGCTACTTTCTATGTTCTCTTGGGTGTTTTACTTTTGCTAGCAAAATTCAGGTGTTTGAATAATTGTCATTTTTTCTTTTTAAGTTTTGTTACATTTTAGAAATTTATCATAGGGCTTGCATACATGATCTAAAATGTCAGCAACACATCGCAAATGGGTCGTCATCGTCAGCTGTTGTCGGCTTCCGCAACGTTCCTCTGGAAGATCGTTGGTGAGGGTTGTTCTGCAAAAGCCCCAGGGGTTCATCTTAGTTCAAGTTCTTGAAGAGCAATGAAGGATTCATTAAGCTGACTTTAAGGTTCCCCTTCCCACAGTATTGTTGTCAGGCTGCCTGCGGTTTAATGGGCAATAGTCTGCAAATTGCAGCTGCCAGCGCTGCAATTAACGAAGCAGGAGTGGAGACTCCACACTCTAATCAGGACCTGAATCAGCATCAGCACCTTCACGTCCATTACACGGGTCTGAGGGAAAGAACAAATATGTCTGGCTGTCTCCTTGGTCCCCAAGCCCCTTCGAGTGGGGACATGACGGGGGCCTGCCTCAGGGGCTTTTTCTCAAATTTCAGGAAAGTGGCTCAGGGTCATTTCTCCGATCGGGTAAAATGTGGAAACGTGCCCAATAGTAATGGCATCCCTCCGCCCCCCGACGCTCCTGACCTAGAGGAACGCGGCTACCGCGCATGCACAAAGCTGAGACGCTCTTTGCCTAATCCTCTGTGTATCAAACTCCAGACATTCCAGAGCTGCCACCATGTTTACATTGTGTTGCTACTTGTATTTTCCAATTGAGGTCAAATTATGTGCAGTTAAAAAAAAATTTTTTTTTAATCACTCTCTGAAAAGGAAAGTTCGTAGCACTTGCTATAAGTGGAAGACAACTGTGAAATAATAGTTGCTTTATTGTTGAAATACCGCTGTTCTCATGCTGAGCCGGCTCCAGCTCCGGGAAGCCCGTTTAACCAGTTCTGCCCTGCATAGGGCAGCTCCTTGTCTTCAGCTTCCTGGCTCCCATGTTTTTGTTTAAGTTTAATTACATTCGGGACAAACAAAACTAAAACCATAAGCTAAAGTCCTGCTTTTCTGATCTAGCTGCTGACAATCCCTAGTTGGCTCTTAGTGACCCATGTCAACTGCTTACACTTCAGAAAAATCACTCTGGGACAAATTCCCCACTTGGAACGTCTCCAAAGCGGATCCATATTTTTTCCCCCTTTTAAAGCAATTAGCTCATTGCCAAAAGGCTTTACCAACTTAAAAGTTGGAACTGCCTTTCTGGGACCTAAGTTTGAGGGCATCCACACAGCTGGGCGAGATGCCCGATGCCGGTGTGAGGTCCTTCCTCCTGCAGACCAGCCCGGCATTTTCATTTCGGCTGGTCTTCCTTTCAACCATGGGCTTTGGGCCCCTGACTCCCTTCTACACCTGCCCCCCTACCAAACAGATCCCTATAATGCCTATGCAGAAAAGCTGACAGTAACTCCTCCAGGTTTAAGGGCTTTCATCTTAAACTCTGACTCCGTTTGGAGTAATGTGAGCGGATTGGATGAGCAAAAGCAATAAAACGAATCGCCCCATCAAATAGCCATAGTGTCCCTTCTACCCCTCGACTCCACTCGGCCCCTCTCCTGCTGCCAGCGGCCAGGGCAGCAGAGCTGGCGAGGGAGAGGAACGCAAGGAATGATTGTCAGTTCACCATCAAGATGTGCAAACTGCTTGTGTTTACACTGTTTTTATGCAACTAGGAATAAAATGGATGATCTATTTTAAAAATGTAAAGCCTCCCTTCTTTTTACCTGACAAAATGAGCAGCTTACATTCCCTGAAACAAATAAACATCTTTGTGAAGGTTATGAAACTTTTATTGCTCTTCTGAAAAGCCGTAACTGTTGCCTATGAGGCTGTGCCGTGTGACTAGTTTGTTAACACTGTGCCCCTACAGTGGGCTGTTCTCTTTGCCGTGTGGGGTTCGTTTGGGGCAGTGACAGAAGTTTAGCTGCTATCACTGGTGAAGTCAGTCATGTCCCGTTACCCGTAGCTGCCATGGATGTACATGAACTGTTACTACATTGGAAGACTGGAAAGCTGAAAGCTGGGGCAGCTTCAGGACTGAGGGACCAAAGAAAGCCCCTGCACCCCTAGGACATTGCAGTTCCACTCAGCGGTTTGGAAGTTGCCGTGACTGCTGCATCCACTCTGACGGAAATGGATGTTGCCCACGTCCTTATACTTAGGACATTTCTGATAGTTAGTGTCTTGCATTGAATGTCAGCCATGAAGCATCTTTCTCTATTAGTTCTGTCCAACACTTCCACCTCTTCCTTCATCATTGTCAAATCCGCCATCTTTGGTTGCTGAGCGATGACGTTGGGAGCTAGAAACAGGTGACTTTATCCATCGGAGGCCCATAGAATGAGAGCAAAATGGTGTCTTGTGGCATCTGCTCACTTCCAGGCTGATGGGGAACAGGGAAAGCGTCACCGTGTAATCCAGACTGATGTGTATTTGTTTCACGTTTACACACATGCTGTAACTCCAGTGTAATAGAAAAAAGCCCTCCAGGGAGCCAGGTAACCAAGGGGGCCCAGAAAGAAGCTTCTACCACTTCTGTTGAAGGGGCTTCCACTTTTATAGGCCACGAGGAACACAGGTCACACCCAGACCCTGGTTCGGGGCGGGATGAGGGATTCTGCCACAAGGTCGCACAGCCACCGCTCCCCACTTCTGCGCCAGGCTCACCACACCAGCCCCCAACCTGCAAACCCTCCCTTGTCCTCCAAGCCTCAGATGCCACCTCGTCTGGAGACCTCTCCCAGCTCATTACCCCACAAGCAGTGGCCGGCCTCCTAAGCTGTGCCCCGCCTCTGCAGGCTGCGTGAGGAATGATGGAGGGGTGTCTGCAGGCCCAGCCGGCTCTAGGACCTTGGCCCCACGACCCCTGCCTCCCCACCCAGGCCCAGGTGGAGGCTGGCCACTGCTCAGGGGCTGCAGTGCAGGGACACACACTGCAACTGTCAAGGGAGAACATGAGAGCTTCAGCCCTGGCTGGTGTGGCTCAGTGGATTGAGTGCTGGCCTGCGAACCAAAGGGTCACTGATTCAATTCCCAGTCAGGGCACATGCCTGGGTTGTAGACCAGGTCCCCACTAGGGGGCGCATGAGAGGCAACCACACACTGATGTTTCTCTCTTTCTCCTTCCCTTCCCTACTCTCTAAATTAAAAAAAAAAAAAAAAAAAAAGCTTCAGAGAGTAACCATTTTGTACATGTCTTAATGTATTTTCAAAAACATGTAAACCAACATTTTGTGGAAGCCCTGAACATTTCAAACTGGCTGAGACGCACGTCTCGTCCGCGTCCCAAGCAAGTCCCACGATGGAGGCGGAGCACATGCTCCCGGGCTGCAGTCTCAGACCAAAGGCGAGTGGTTACAGAGGACCCCAGATAGCAGGCATGACAGGGGTGACAGCATTCCAGGAGGGACAGAGTCTATGCACATCTCTTTATTTTAACATTTAAAAGAGTCACATACGCATTCTGACAGCTTTCCCAGGTGTGGCCACCCGATAAATTACACGCACACTCAGGCACTGGGGAGGTTATTGCACAGCTGCTGTCCTGACTGGGTCGGGGCACAGGGGCCACTCTGCCACCAGGGGCTCCAGGTCACCTGTGGCGAGGACACCTTAGTCCAAACAGGCTGCGGGGCGGCTGCCCTTGAACCTCGCCTCCTGATGATGAAACCAGTGAAGTCAGCACAATTCGCACAGCGACTTTTCCTTCAGAGGCATGTTTACTGAGGTGGATGAACATTCCCGGTGAGGAGCATGGCGTACTGCCCGCTCAGTGAAATAATGTATATATGTTCATTTTCCATGGTGCTGCCGGTGGCAAGCAGGCCGTCGGCAGTAAAGGCAGGTCAGGAGGTGTGTTCATGACCAGTCACACAGCGGCCCTCACTCACGGGGTCCTCCCCCGCCAAGGGTCTTAAGATTGCTTGCCAGCTGGTTCTTTGGTTTTTTGGCTACTCAGTGGTTTGGAGGAGTTTGCGGTGATCCAGGGGTGCTCCAGTACTTCCTTCAGGGTGGGCCTTTGGCTGGGGTTGTGCATCAACAGTCCTGAAATGAGGTCCCTGGCTCCCTCTGGTACAAAGTCAGGGAACGTGAATTCAACCTGGAGGGGGGTAAGTGACAGGTGGTCACAAAGCGCGGTCTAGAGAGAACGGTGTAAGCATTCGGACCGCGGCCTGGGGGGAGGCTGACAGGGCAGAGAGGGTTCTAACAGCAGTGACGGCCCCCGCGCTGCGTCTTACCCGAGATATCCTTTTGTAGGTCTCTTGGTACGTGCTTGCCTCAAAAGGAGGCTTCCCGACCAGAAACTCGTAGCACAGAACTCCCAGGCTCCAGAGATCCACCTTCTCGTCGTGCATCCGGCCTTCGATCATCTCGGGGGGCAGGTAGTCCAGGGTGCCGCACAGGGTGGTTCTCCTAGAAGCAAACGAGGGAGGCCCAGGCTGACGCGCTTGCCTAAGTGACCGCAGCGGCTGCTGGAAGTCACCAACAACCCGCTGGCCCCGGCTGAGTGCTCCTCCCAGGCCGCATCCCAGGCTATGACGCAGGTCCTGGGGAAGTCCAACTTCCCGGCAGCCCATGGCCTGCGGGGGCTGTGCAAGATCACGCAGCCGGCAGCCGAGCTGCGCCCCCAACTGTCCGATCACGGCCACGTAACAGCAGCCATGCGAAGTCCTCTGAGTGCAGTTCAGCATCCTGTAGTTTCCACAAGGCAGACATGCTAAACGGCTTCGGAGCCAGGTAACATCAGGACAAGAAACTGTCCCGGTGCAGAAGCACTAGGATCGGGGCTATGGGTACACGCGGCCTTCTAACGTCATCGGTACTAAAGATGCTAAAATTTGGGGGTGGCCTGTGAGGTATTCTCGCCAAAAACATCCTTCAAGCCCTTAGGCCCAATTTCCTATTTTCAGCAAATACAGAGGATAAAGGACAAAGCTAAGCGACACCACAGTCATTTAAGATAGAAAAATCTATCTTAAATTGTGGGGCAACTGGTCTAAATTTAGACGGAAGAGACACGAATAGCGTGCATGCACCTCGGCTGGATTCCGATGTGAAAGAACAGTTCTCCAAGTCTGTGGACAACTGGAGACGTCTGAACGTGGGCCAGTGTTGGCTATCACCAAGGTTATTTTCCTAAGAGTGACAGTGGCCGGGACTAGATGGGACAATGTCCTGATTTCTAGGAAATGTGCACTGAAGTGCTCCAAGGACGAGCAATCGTGGTATCTGCAACTTATTTTCGAAGGTTCACCAAAAAAGTAGACACAGCCCAGAGGGCAGCATGTCCACTGCCGAACGTGCACTGGGCGGTCAGGGGGCGACCGCCTTCGGCGCCCCTACCTGAGTTTTCTAACGAAGGCTGTGGACAAGCGGGCTTGCACTACTCTCTGCCAGTTCTTCGCCACCCGAGCTTTCGCCGGCTCATGCCGGCAGCCCGGAGAGCGCACAAGCGCCCAACCAGATGGCGACCAGGGGTAAGGAGCCAGCTCCGCAGACACCCAGTCCTTCCCGTCACCACTGAGATGATGGAGACGGCACCTAGTGACCTGCAGCTCTTCCGGTTAGTAACGTCTGGGAGACGGGTGAAGTGACCGTCAACACTGGCATAAATGTCCTTTCCAGAATAGGGCAGTTATCTCGCCCATCACAGTGACACCACCGGACAGTTAAGGGACAGTTTTAATTAATTAACCCTGTGCTGCCACAAAGCCGACAATTCATTGATTGCCTCAGCAGGTGCAACAGCGCCCACTAGCGGCAGACAAGCAGATTCAACCCATTGCTAGAAACAATCGCAAGTGGCTGGTGACAAAAACAAAGCTCACCCACCCTGTGGCAACTACTTAGGCTATACGATTTTTTCTTAACTAGCTTTATTTTTTAAAGTAATCTGGCTATAGTTTTGTAAGTCCTACCCCAAAGTGGACAAACTCCTATCAGTAAATGTATGCTTTTAAATGCTCTACTTCACATGTGGTTTCAAAAGCTTATTTAAGCCCAAACTAATTTTAGAACAGTACGGAATATCTCAGCTCTTGGTTGCAAAGTCCACACAAGATTTAAGTTTAGCTTTGGTTGTAGGAGGGGACAAGAAAGGGCTATTCTGTTGGCAACAGCAGACCGTACAGAACCCTTAACCGCCGCCCTGAAAATTCCACCCAAAGGGCCAGTCCAGCTGCTGAAGCTCTGGCAGGACTGTGCCCTCCGCTCCGGGCCTTCGCAGGTGCTGCCCCGGAACGTGTCCCCCCACCGTCACTCCAGGGCCACGCCCCTCCATAACCCTGCACCTCTCCGCCACCCATACTGGTCACCCCTTACCTGTCCCCTTCAGCATCTTCAATGCCAGGCCTAGGGTGCAATAAACAGCCCAAGTGGTCGCAGAATAAAAACGTCCTTGAAGGACCCATTTTACCGCTGGGGCCTAAAACTCCCTCCGGAGCGTTGTCAGTTCCCCGCCCCGATTCTGCACAGCCCCTGCGCTCGGGCAGTTCACTGTCTGGCTTGTGATCAGCCGCCAGGGCTTTGGCGAAACCCAACAAGTCCCACCTCTACGGTTACATACCTGGACGATGGGGCATGTACGGACCACCCAAAATCTGCAATCTTAAGCTCTCCAGCTGATCCAAGGAGCAGATTCTCTGGCTTAATGTCTCTATGAATAACTCTCTTTGAATGGCAGTAAGACAGGGCATCTGCCAATTCTGTGATATACTATAAAAAAAGTATTAAAAATCTGTGTTTTAGATTTTGTGACAATTTTAGACATCTCTTCTGAAAGAAAACCCAGCATAGATATTTAACATATTTTGTACATTTTAAAGCAAAAGCTAAAACCAAACTGATGACTCAAAAAAAAAAAAATCAATGGAACCAAATTAGCGTTCGGCATGAAGTACCAGTTATTCAGTGTGAGGTTATTTATTTGCTAATATAGCAGGTACGGTATTGAAAGACAAGGAAAGCACTGATGAGCTGTAACTCCACCCCCACATGACAATTAATGCCGCAGCAATTAAGCTACTGCTGAATAATCAGCACAAATTAGGGACTCAGACAATTTTTTAAAAACAATTAAAAAAACCTCTCAAGAACAGCAAATTCCCATTTTTAAAACCAAGCTCAACTGACAACAGAAGGATTTGTCTGAAGCTAAACATTTACATTAAGAATATCAGAGGGGAAAAATATCCCTGAACAAGAAACAGCAACCGGAAGCAGGTGCACCGGCATGTTAAATTCCAGGCACACTGATCATTAGCTTCAAAGCACGCACGCGCGTCGGCCCTCTGGTGAGCGTTTCTCCATCGCACCGAGGAAAGGCCGGCAAGTCCGGACTGCGCGTTAACACACAGGTAAGAACTGCTGTCCATCTAGTGAAAGAATGTATTTAGCTCTGGCAAAGTTCGAGAGGCTGTCTTCCAAAAGTAATCGCCAGGCAGGACTGATCCTTATGCCACACCAAAAACGGTTTACCAAAGGTCGAAACCAAATACGATGGTCAGAAAAGGGCGTTTTTCATTTTCTCAGCCAAAAGCCAGAGACCAAATTTAAACCCTAACAAACTGAAAGTGAAGATGACAGAACACGCTCTGTGGCATCAGAGCACCAGGGAGCGGCGTGTTTTCCTGCTCAGCTCAAGACAAGCAGCTCCTAGCCAACCAGAGCTCTCCGGTGCCACGTCCTCCAATCCTCCACACCTCCCGTGGCACACAGTGGCACACCGTGGGTCCAGGTGGGGCTCCTTACTACTTCTCTACAGTGGGTTTCGTTTGAACGCATCAGAAAAGGAAAGCAGGGTGTGTGGGCACGCGTTCATCCTAAGTACCACAGAACCTTAGAAGGAACTAGTCTGATTTTCTTTCCAATACCTGTCCGCTCACACCACAGTGAACTCCATCTGGACTGAAGAAACCTGAGCAGTAGGAGTCCTAACTGCCACTTACATAACAAACTAATCTGGTGAGCTAATCCTGTAAGAGCAAATGAAGCAGGTCTACTTCTACTCATCTGAAAAGCAGTCACTCAAGATTAAAACAGCATGTCCTCAGCGCCGAGACAAGACCAGAGTGTCACTCACCAACAGGGCTGTGATTTCAGAGCGTAACAGGAAAGCCTCCTGAATTTAATGCCACTTAAATCAACGCCAAAAAGAAAATCAGCGTACCTAGTACCCAGAGATCTCCACCAAGGAACGGAACAAATCTAAGTAGCCACCGTTCAATAGGCCCCTCATCTGCCAATTCAATAAAACACTGCCCAAATTAAGACTCTTCAACTTCTTCAAACAAGTAATTTCATCCCAATAAAACAGAAGTACAACCCATGGGGGGAAAAACCACCACCCCAAAACAGAAACCTAATATCCTGGACTTGAAGCTTTAAAACGTCTGCCCTGCCACAGCCCCAGATGAGAGAATGAAAAGACAAGCCGCAGACAGGAAAACGTTTGTCAAATGCACATGTGGTAAAGGACTCGTATCTAAAATGTAAGAACGATTAAAGCTCAACAATTAAGATGACAAAAAAAAATTTTTAAATGAGCAAACGATCTGAACCTACACCCCAAAGATGCTAGGGGTGGCAAATAAGCACATGAAGTAATCCTCAACACCATATGTCATTAGAGGATTGCAAATTAAACAGTGAGACACCATTTCCCGCCTGTTAGAATGGCTAAAATCCGAAAAGTGACACCACCAATGGCTGGTGGGGATGAGGGACAATAGGGACTCTCGCTCACCCGTGTGAATGCGAAGGTGGCACAACCGCTGTGGAAGACACCTGACCAGTTCCTTCCAGCGCTGAGCGTGCGCGGCCTACGCACGCCCACAGTTAACCGCACCCCTAGGGATTTACCCAACAGGTCGGAAGACTTACGTAGCATAAAAACCCACAGGCACATGTTAGCTCTCTTCACAGCCACCAAACCCGGGGCACAACCAAGGTGCCTTTCAACAGGTGACGGGTCAAACACGATACGTCCATACAATGCAACACTACTCATCAGTGAGAAGAAATGGGCTGTAGCAACCCCTGGAGAGACACAGCTGAATCTTCAATGCGTGTTGCCCATGGGGTACCCGGTTAACCATCTGGCACCACTGTCCAGCACACAAGCACTGAGCACCAAATAACTGGATGGAAGGTGGTAGAACCCAGGTTTGCCAACACTGGAGGGGGAGGTTACAGCAGAGCAAGGTAATGGACCCATGCTTTGCTTAGTACAGGTACAGATGGATAATCAGGACTGCTGACAGGTACATGCAGACACACAGATCAGCATGCACATGTTTGCTCTCTGTCCACTGAGCGCCGAGAAGTGAAGACCCTCAGTAGCAAGGAGCACATCTAGCAGCCAAATCCTGGCTCCTAGTAACACTGTCCAGTAAAAGGCACCAGGGCTCTCTGGGGGAATGGTGATTGCGGGGTGGGGTGGGAAACACACCAGACGAGACTGGAGCGGCTTGCAGTGTCAGGAAGCTTGAAATTAGAAGCCACCACCATACATCCGCTGTGAAGGTGGGTGTCAAACAACACAGGGACCATGTGAGAGCGCTCCCAGTGGACAAAACTGGAACAACTCCAGCAACAAAATAAAACGGTGTTGGGTCACAGCTCCAAGTATACAGTATCGAGGAGTCCGCACTAACAAACGCCTGAGCAAACACGTAAGAAGATCCGCAATAATGCACGCAGACGCTCTGCCCTACCGGAGGTGGAACGTAACGACCCCACTCCTTAAGTGTGGCTGTGCAGAGTAGCCCCCCGAAGCAGCACAGTGTGGGAAAGGGGAAAGTAACTCTACGGGGACACGGGTGACAACCTCGACCCTGGCCAGGGAGTCAAGGCCACTGCCCACCATGCCAGGTCAGCGCGTACCCCTGACATGCGATGGGAATGCACACTACGTCTGCGATCTTCCTCTTGGAAGCCCACGGAGCCCAGTCCGACCAGAAGGAAAGCTAAAACCGAGGAAATGCGCATGCAGAACGAGCTCCCGCTGCCACTTATCCATCGATACTCGTTCATTGGTTGTGATGGACGGGCCACACTAATGGAAGCTATTAACAGGGGAAATTAAGTGTGTGTTATCAATAGGAGAAAACGGGACTGTGCTCATCTTCACAATTACTCCGTAAAAAGTTATTCTGCAAGAGTTTGTTGTTTTTTTTTTTTTAAAGGGCAACTATTCGCATATGCTTCCACAGAAAAACTGCTTTGAAAACAAACCAGCCCCAACATTCTGCCTGGTACCTGCCTGGTGCCTGTACGGTTCCGCGACTGACCTTCCCCCTTCCAGTAAGTACTCCGACCCATCCAGGGTCCCCTGCAGGAAGAGCCCCTCCCTAGGGGGCGGGGTGGGGGCGGGGCTGGTCTGGAGAGCAGAGAACACTCACCGTGGCGGTCCTCCGCTCGTCGAACCTGGACAGCTTCTGGAGCTCTCTGTAGACGGCTCCAAGGGGCGCGTACTCTAGAATCAGGTAAACCCTGGTGGCGTCGTGGAAGTACCCGTACAGCCGGAGGATGTTTGGGTGCCTGCAACAAGGGGCGACCGCTCTGACACCTGGCTTATTTGCAAAGCAGATCCACGACCACGGAGTGTGTGCGCAATACCAAACCAACCCTTCAGGTGAACCCAGTGCTGAAAATCGGTTCTGCACACAGGACCCCAACCCCCCACCCCCCAACTTGAGAATCTGAAACTACAGACCCACTCTAAGAAAATACACATATCCACGTATCAGTTTACATGCATCTCAAGGTATTCGGTTTATCTAAGACTACTATTTCCTTCCTATAGGCCATGTTTATTTTTAGGGGGAAAGGAACTCAGCTAAATATTAATTGCCTTCAAGTTAAAAGAAAGAGACATGGCATCCCCACAGTAGCTGGACACCGAAGGCCGTGGGACAGAACTTAAAATCGGTCTTCTTCTAGAACAACCCTCAGGGTGTGCTACCGGGGACTCCAGGCGGCCAAGGGCACAGCCTGTCCACGCCATCAGCCCCTCTAAACCCCATCCAGTGGCTGCCAAGCAGGGAAACTGGCGTCATACAGGCCAACTTTCAGCAACCAATTTGTTTGAAAAAACACTGGGAAAAAAAAAAAAAAAGACCCATCGGCCAAAGCCAACCCGCAGGCTCCCTGTGACTTCTGCTCGCAGCTCAGACTGAGAGCTATCATTCCCCTTACGATGCACCAAAAGAAAAAAAAATTATGCGTGGCAATCACTCCATTAACATAAATCTTCAGAATAGTTTTCAGGACCACAGAAGATAAGTCTAGCAAAATATTTGAAAACTGACAAATTTCGTCGCTCTGCAGGACTATGAAGCAGGCTGCCTACAAGAAATTTACAATCGTTTATCTTCATGACTGTAGGTTCCGCGCCGCACCCTTTGGAAGGCCCCCTGAGGTTTGCAATCTCACCTGAGGTGGGACTGGATTTCTACTTCCCTTCTCAGCTGATGCTCCACTCCCGCCTTCTCCAGCTGAGACTTGAATAGGACTTTCAGAGCCAAGATGAACTTGCTTTGCTTTTCTCTCGCCAAGTAAACATTTCCAAACTTTCCTTTGCCCAGAGGGCGACCAATTTCAAAATCTTCTAAAGCCCATTGCCTTCTAGGAAAAAAATGTGATCATTTTAAAGATCGAGAACACAAACCTTTTCTAACAATTCACGAGTACACACCCTACAAGTAATTTTATATTTGTTGTATTCAGAACACCCTCTGCCAGAACAAGCCAACGCCACCATTAAGGAGTGGCCACGGACATGAAACACCCTGCTCCCCACCCGGCCAGCCCCTGGCTCCATCAGTGACGAGTACTCGGGACTTCCGGTGCCGACACACTCCAGGGGGTGTCCAAAGGCACAGAGACCGACCACTGACACCAAAGACCACAAGGAGGGCTAGGTAAGTACATGGGGAGGGGCAAAGGCCTCAGAACCACCTGGGGGCCGCTGGCAAACAAACCGCAGCCTCCTGTCCTCCAACCCTGGAGATGCCAACCTGTTGGGGGTGAGACCCCCTCCTGCAGAGCGAGCGGGATGGATCCCACAGGCAGCTGGGGCAGAACCGTTAGAGGCCCGGAACGTCTCTGCTAGGCAGCTACTGTAAAAAACGTGCGGGCCCGTTCCCGGCTCCTCCTACGGTGCTCTGAAGTCTAACACTTCAGAGACGGGCAGCAGGCTTTTAGAAATGCCCGGGAGCACGCCGCAGCCCAGCTTTCTCATAAACGCACAACAATGCCAGGAACACTGCGGAAACATCCGTATAATCCTGTGGCATGTTTAATGGCTCTGCAACACGACCTCATTTCTTAAACAAACCTGCACTTCTGTATATGGATAGAAACACATACGGAAGCACATATAAACCATACGGAGGGGTCCCTTCTGAGAGTAGAAACTTCTTTTATTTTACACACTTCTGTAGCACACTCACACGAGCATTAATCTAGAGTTTAAAAAAAAAAAAAACAAATCCCTAAGTAAACATCCCTCATTAAAATCCCTTTTCTCTTTTTTATAAAGGTTAGTAAAAGGTTAGAAATTTATATTTTTAAAATGAAAATATAAAGAGCTCTTTACCTTTTAAAGAGTTCTCAAAATTAAATTTGTAATTAGATGATGCATTTTGATAGAATGACAACACAGAACCTCAGAAATAAGAAACGCTTACCTTTTTGATTCTTCATTTTTCTGCTTCGATACTGGTTCCTTTTCAGAATTATTTCCTATACAGAATAATTTTAAAACCTGTTTTTAGAATAACTATACGGAGTAAGTTAAAAGTCTGTGAATAGAAATGAATCACAGAATGGTCACCAAAGTATTAGTAATATGTCCAGAATTATAGATCTGGGCCATTTTTAGTTCATTTTACAGAAAAAGCCCAGCACAACCTACCCGACTGCCACCCCGTGACGCCTGCGGATTATTCTAGGGTAGATGGGCAGACTGTGTGCTAGGCCTGCCAATACTTTGAAGACTCGAGACTACACAGACTCTCTCAAAGCCTCGGTTTCCAGATGAAGGGCTTCTGCAGCAGAACCACAGCTTCCTGTCCCTGACAAGCTCCCACCTCGTCACCCTTTCCCCGCTAGGTGCCCACATGCCACCTATAAACAGGACCAACAAAGTTCAGCTGCCACCGCAGCCAGCCACCATCCCCCCACCACATTCCTCGCAGTGGGGACTTAAGGAAACAGAAGCCACCAATTCGGCAAAATGGGTGGCCAACTGATAGCCCCCTGGGCGCTCCCGTCGCCGTTCCACCGGCCAGAGTCTGCACAGGACGGTTCCTCTTGTCCGGCGCCTCCACCCGACAACAGCAGTTTGCTCGGAGGCTCAGATGCAGGGCCACACTGTGTGCCTTCCACGGCTCTGGTCTCCCGTGTACCCACGCCATCCACAGAACTGCCGCCCCCACGCCCAGTCCCGCCCGTCCTCTCCAGCCTGGCCGTCTATCTCGGAGTAAGTCAAGGCTCTGCGTCCAGCCTCCTCCTCCGTGAGACGGGGCTACTGACTCTGACCGCCCGCGCAGAGGGCGACAGGGGTGGAAAGGACAAGGCGGGTGAGACAGCACTCGTCTCAGAGCCCGCCGTGCGCGGGCCGGCCCTCCACAGAGGGCAAATCGGGCTATGGGCACCTGCCCTGCCCGCCCAGCTGCGGCCTCACCGCGGTCTGGCACCCCCGGTCCTGCATCACCACCCCAGCTCACCCCACACGCCCAGAGTGGGCTCTCCACAGGCACGCCCGTCCTTTGCTCACAACCCTTTGAGCAGCTTCCCAGGGCGCGGGGCAGGAAGCCCCACCACTAACACAGCGCCACTGTGACCGCGGCCCGGCCTGCCTCTGCCTGTCCACTTCCCCCGATTTCCCTCCAGGCTACGGAACCCCGGGACGTCTGGCTTCCTCAAAGGGACCGTGAAGCTAGGAGTCGGGTCTGACTTCTTCGCCCAGGCCTGCCCACAGGAGATACCGTTACTTCAACCTGACGTCGAACTCCATCCCCAACCTCACACTTGTATCATATCAAAATGACATAAAAGCTAGGGCTCTACGCAACGCAAAACACAAGTCTATGCACTCGCTGTTTTTTTTTTTTTAAGCAACTAGAAGGCATGCCTGTCCAACGAGTCTCCAAAACTGATTCACCTGGGGCAGCTGGCTGGGGCTGCTCACTCTTCTGCGGATTATGCGGCGGCTTGGAGCCGGGGCGAGGGGCGCTGGTTGCCTGCAACTGCTTCTGCTTCAGATTCTGAACCGGCCTGTGGCTGGAGACCAGCTTCGGGGCTTGCGCAGGGACTCGCTGGGAGGAGTTTGAAGGACACAGGACCCTCTGCGCCTGGCCACTGTTTGCAGACACGGGGTGCTGCGAAGGGAGCTGCTGAGGCACCAGGACGCGCTTCGGGCCGTCACCAGGCGGAACTGCAGTCTGGGTGAGGAGGGAGAAGGAAAAGAAGCTTCAGGTCTTCATAAACCCAAGCTGCACGTTCGGAGAATCTGTTTCCCAGCTGACAAAATGAGGAATGTCACTGGCAACAGATGAAGGGGAAAGCTAGGTTAATGGGCACTTCCGGAGGACACAGCCAGTGTATGGCTGGAGGGACCACCTGAATGATACTTCCTCACCCCTCCCCACATCCACCCTGAAAAGCGTGCTCCCATAAACTAGTGGTCCTTAACTAAACTTCCGTTTAAAGAGGGAGAAACACTTTCTAAGAATTCAGTGACTCGGGAATTATCACTTAGCAAAAAGCTGCAATACAGAAACTCGGTATCAAAATCCCAATAGCACTAAAATTTGACAATACATGTTTAGGGAAAAAAAGGAAAAAATACATCAAAATGTTCAATAGTGATTATCTTCAAGTGAAGAAGTTCTAAAAGACAAGGAAAATAGTCTGAATTTTTTGTATTTGCCAGATTTTTGACAAAAAGCTCATTACTACTGATTATTTCCCAAGTACTACTTACAAAATGGATCTGAATCAAAACAACTTTGGCAAAAAGAAAACAAACATAGGTCTTCAAAAAGTTATTACAAAAATAGCCCTGGCTGGTGTGGCTCAGTGGATTGAGTGCCCGCCTGCAAATCAAAGGATCGCAGTTCGATTCCCAGTCGGGGCACATGCCTGGGCTGCAGGCCAGGTCCCCAGCTGGGGACATGCGAGAGGCAACCACCCATTGATGTTTCTCTCCCTCTCTTTCTTTCTCCCTTTCCCTCTCTCTGAAGACAAAATCTTTAAAAATATATAAGTTATTACCAAAATATATTATTTATGTGCCTGTAAGTAAAATATCACCAACTTAAAAAACAGTTAATTTGATTCTAAGACCCTGAGCTAATCAGACTACAATGAGGAGGGGCACACTTCCCCCAGCCTTACTGGGAGGAAATGTCCTCGTAAACCAGGAGGCGTCGCTGCAGAGGGAGGTCTCGGAGTCCACCACCAGCTCACTGGTACAAGAGGAGGTCTCCAAGCACAGACCCACTCACTTCTGAAATCAGCAGCCTCCCCGCCAAGTAGGCATTCAGGCAATGACAGACATTTTAAACAGAACAATTTTTTAAAATGATGTTTATCACTAGAATTGAGAGTCAAATACAGTGACTCAGGTTGACCTTTTTCTAACTGGTCACTTTATACCTTCAGCCAGTAAAAGAAGGGTAGTGTCCATTTACCGAAAGATATAGACTTCAAAAACAAGTCCTCCCCTGTCCAACAGCCCGAGCAATACGGACGCTTAAGCTGACGTCCTGGAGATTGCTGCCGTCACAGGGCCTTCACCTGAGAGGCACCGTCAGCCAGCCCGGGGCCCCACAGACACTCATCAGACACCGAGGGCCGGGGCCTTCCCGGTGAAGCCTCCCTGGACTCCAGCCTGACCCAATCCGAAACGAGTGCCCCTCCTCGGAGGTACTCAGGTCCTCCTGATGTACAAGGCACGGAACTGGCTCACGCACCTCCCCAGCACGGCTCGAAGTTCCTCAAAGTCAAAGACCATGTGCCCTCGGTCCCTGCATCTGACCCAGAACCTGGTTCAAAGTGGGGTCCCAGGAAACACTCCCTAACTTGTGCTTGCCATTTCTCTGAACTTACCACTCCCCGAATCAGGACTAACTGTGGCAAAGAAATTAATTTCTGGCAAGCAAGCACAGGCCAAGTACGAGGCGTCCACTGTGAGCATTATTATCCTGCCCACGATGGAACGATACAGACTCGAACAGCCAAGTGGAAGAGGAAGTAGAACAAAAAAGACACAGTGAGAGAATCAACAAGCTGTTCCTGAATGCCGAGAAAAGGGATCTAAAGTTACAAATCTACAGTGAAGGTGACAAGAATTCCAGATAGGAGGAGGATCTCCACTTGGGTTCTGTAAACATGATTGAGATCGATCAGACATTATTCAACTTACCTTAACCACCCCTGAAATGCAGTTTTCTTTAGATTTGTCCATGATGCCTGAAAAGAAAAAAAGAGAGCCTTTAGTTTATACAGCCCCGCCTGCTTCAAAGTACGGCTCTGCTAGCTCGGGGTCACAGCCCCAACAGCACACAGCACTTTCCGCATCTTCTCTGCCCGAAAGGAGCTGCAAGGGAGCACTGTTCCCCCACATGACAATGCTCAGGTGTGGGCCTTTCCCCTGAAAACCAGCCTCTCCCCTGGGGCACTCACTGCATGCCGTCCCCCACCCCTGGTACTGCACCTCTGCCCCTGAACTGACTCCTCCCTCTCCTCCAGCACCTCCTCTCAAATGGATCACTTCCATCAGTGTTTCAGCCTGCCTCCGTCCCGCCATCCCTCCGGCCTTAAAAAAAAAAAAAAAAAGTCCTCTTTACACATAACTGACCTCAAGCCATACCACGTCACTCAGCTCCCCTTTCAACAGCAAAGCCCTGGAACAGCTGTCCTCACTGGTTCTCTCATCCTCCTGGAGCCCGCACCCTGCAGTCCACCTCCTCAGTGACCCTGCTGTCCCAATCCACACGTCAGTTCTCCTCCTCCACCCTCCCGGGGTGCTAGGCAGCAGACAAGCTCAATCACTCGCTTTCCACTCCTTCTCACTTAGCTTAGACTCAGGCCTCCGAAGTCAAAGTCGCAGAATGGGGACCCTGACAACCTCTGACCTCATCTCCTCGTCTGCTGCACACCAGCCACAGAGGGCTCCATTCTTTCCTCAAGAGCCCCCTGCCACAGGACCTTTGTACTTCCTGTCCCTCCACCCTATAAAGCTCTTCCCCCACACTGCGGCTTGCTCCTCCATGGCATTCAGCCTCTGGTCAGGCATTCCAGTTTCCAGCCGTCTCTCCTTTGTCTTCACAGGCCTTGCTTAGCATCTCACATCACGTTACTCGTACTTTTTCCACTGTCTGCTTCCCAAGACCCAAGACATCCAGCTGCCAGCTCAGAATCTCAAAAAAAAGCAGGCTCCATGAGAACAAGGGCGTAGTCTCATTTTGTTCCAAGTGTCCCCCAGAACATGCCTGGGCCATAGTATGTATGCCAACATGTGGGGAATAAATTAGTCCATTAACAAAGCCATCATAAAAACAGTTTGTATCACTCAGTAAGCCCAATCTGTGAATCAGGCAAACCTACCAAGTAAGTAGAACATCAACAAGAAAGCAGAGCTCTTTCTGTAGTTTTCTTCCCCAGCATGCCCACTGATTTCCAGACTCCAATAAGAAAGCATTCCCCACCCCCAACCTTTCGGTTATTTTATGAATATGCAAATCGCCCCACCTTGAAGACCAGGCTGCAGCTGAAGGGCCTAAAGTCCTCACGTCAGTGAGTTGGTGTAAACAGCAGACAAAAGCAATGGAAACAAATGCTTCTGTTATGCACTCATTAATGTTTCACTCATTCTACCACTTTCTCCCCTTTCCCTGCTAATCATAAGCAGCAGACTAATGAGATCACACAGGCCAAATAAGTCTTCAGAAACTACAGGCATTTGCTCCAACTTAATAATACACTTTTCTTCCCAGGAATGTTAATAGTAAGCAGAATGGATTGAGATTCTGACCCAGAAATTCGGGAGGAAGGCCCAGGAAGGCTGCTTCTCAGGTGATTCTGGTCTACAGCTGGGTTCAGGAGTCACATGACCAGATGACCTTCATAAGAGGCCTGAGGTTCAAACCAGGAGTCCTGCTACTCTAAACAGGAAAACTGTTGGACCTAATAGCACTGTGGGTTTACACTTTTCCTTCTTTCACGAAACCTACTAATTAATAGCTACACGGATAACGAAGGGTGGAGAGGAAATGAAATGAGTATGGTACCGAAGACAGTTTAAATCAATCAAGGAAAGTTAGGGAGGAAGGACATTAGAAGTCAAGGGCAGTACAGGGACGGTTGGAGAGAGAGACTTCCAGGCCCAGCCTCAGGGCTAACAAGTCAGAAGCTGCATTTTAACATCCCCCCAAGGGTAGTATGCGCTGGGCTCCATCACTAGTTCTCAATGAAACATCAGAATGACCCGGATGGAGCGCTGGATGAAACCAGACGCCTAGGTCCTACGACCAAGCGCTTCTCATTCATTAGGTGGGTCTCTGTGTTTAACAAGCATGGGGCGTCTGAGGTTCCCGAAGCAGTAGCCCAGGAAGGCCTCTTCCAAGAGGTCACCGCTGACTTACCCACCTAGCCAGGACAAGGGCCTCCCCTGGCTGTTCTGTCCCCCGGTAAACCACACACACATCACTGCTTTATTACTTTCGTACGCTCATCACCGTTGGAAGTTATCTTGCTAGTCTGTCGTCTGCCTCCCCACCCCCACTAGACCGTAAACTCCAGGACAGCAAACACCTTCTGCGCGTTTTCTCACCCAGGTGCTCACTGAATACGAGAATCTCATCAGAAAGCATCCCCACCCCGTCAGCCCATCCACTCCAGGGGTTTAATAAACACCAGGAGGCAGGGCGCCTCGGTACGCAGGAGCAGATGAGAATGAGGATGCTTGGAAAGCTAGGGCGGGGGACGGAGAACAGGAAGGGGGAGAGGGGGCAGATAAGGGAGGGGAGACAGAGAAAGAAGGGGGGACAGAGGTGGGGCACGGGGAGAGGACGGAGGGGGATGCGGGGCCGACGAAGGCCTTCTCAATCCAACTCTTCCCTCGCAAGCCCCGCGGCCCCACCGTCCGCTTCCCTCCCACCCGTCCTGCCGGCCGCCCTCGCCCTCTCGCCTCACCGAGCTGCCCCAAAGCCTAAGCACCTACTACCTCCGGCCTCGGACCCAAGACCGCCGCGTCCTTCGGGAAGCCGAGCCGTTAGGATTCAAAGAGTCAATTTAAATAGTAGTTACTCTCTCTAACCGGAAAGCTGATTGGCCTGGGCTAGAGAGGTGCTGCCTTCTCATTGGTTTACAGCCAAAGCGACGGATTGAGTCACGTCCAAGGAAAGCAGACACGGCGCGCAGGCGCCCTTGCTCCGTAAGGACCCGGAAGTGGGGAAGCAACGGCTTGCCAGGCTCGTGGAGGTTCTAGCGCCAGCGCTGCTCTCAGGGACGTGCTATCTGTCTGTGAGATAGACGCTCCTTGGCGTCAGAGTCATCTCGTAAGAGATAAAGTCGGAGGAAGTGAAGGAACCTTTCAAAGGTACCAGTAAGTAATATGGCGAGACGTGCGAGTAAGAGTGGGTCGATCGATAGCGCAGCGTTCGGCGCGGCGTCCTTTGCGCGTGCGCAGTAGCTGTGCGCCCAGAGTGATCGATCGGGTAGGATTCTCGCCTCCATTTTTCTAGAAGAGCGGGAGACTGAGAGAGCTGGATAAGCGGGTACTGGGGGCCCGGGACCAGTGGAGAGCGGCTGCTGCGGTCGGGTTGAGGCCTTTGGGGGACCATGGGAAGGACTGGGGTGGGGCGGGAGGGGGTGATGGTGAGCGGGGAGGCGTGCGCCCTGAGTTGCCAGGCTGGGCCTGAGCGCTCCCTCCCTGCATCCTTAGTACACGTCTGTGCCGGGGTGGTAGCGGAGCGCCCGGGAAGGGGCTGTCTGTGTTCTCGCTCGGGTCCCTCTTCCAGCTCCGAAGATAACCAGTTCTGGATTAGGTTCTTCTGTCCTCGGCGTCCTCACCTGCAATTGGGGGTGGTAATTAGGCGCTTAGTAGCCAGGCGACCTTAGGGTTTTGTGGAAGTTGAGAGACGGGGTTCCTCCTCTCTCTTCTTTTTGTACTCCGTTTGTACCTCCCCCACGATCCTTCTGGCATGTGTGAAGAGACAGCATAGAATAGCGGTTAAGTTTTGGGCCCTGATAGGAATAGCCCTGGCGGCCACTCTCATCTTGCAGGAGTTACTCAGCCTCATTTTACTGTCAGTGGGTTTCTTAACCTCTGATCCAGTTTCGTTCTCTCTGTTGAGTCCTAGCGTTGTCTACACAAGCATAGATTTGTGTGCATTTGCTTGTACACGTACTTGGATTTTGTGCAGTGAGCTAACGCTTCCTTCTGAAGTGCTTGTTAGCATGGTTTCTAGCAAGTGCTTAATAAGCCTTAGCTGTTATTAACACCCACCAGTACAGCGCAGTAAGGATTCGGGCTCTGGGGTCAAATAGCCTGGGTTAGGGTCCAGGCCCTGCCATTTACAAGCTGTTTGATTCTGGGTGAGTTAACCTCTCTGGGCCTCAATTGCCCGTCTCCTAAATGGGACTAAACGAGGACTGAATGAGGGAATGCGTATCAGTGGCATACACAGTGTGTCTTCTGCTGTACTGAGTGTCCAGTAACGAATGCATGGCTAGCGTGTTGTTGAGTTAAGGAGCTCCACAGAGAGTGGTTAGGAGCAGCAGCCTCTAGAGCTGGACCGCCTGCTTCCTAGTCCTGGTTCGTCCAGGCACTGGTGGTGAGCCCTCGGGCAGGTTCTTTCCCCTCCTCATCTTTGAGCAAGGTTACGGGACCTTTACAGAGTGCTGTTGAGGGCTCAAATGAAACATAAAACACTCGGTAATTGTTAGTTGTTCTTATGATCAGTAGCCTCAGTAATTCTCCAGAGGGAGCTGTGTAGTTAGAAAACACGGTTTTCCAAACCCTTGCCTCTAACACCCCCCCTTTTCCAGGATCACCCCTGTAAAGTACAGCAGTACTAGGAGGTACTGGGGTTACTGCTCACTCAGTCCTCCTTTCATCTTCGTCTCACCCGCACTCTCAACTCAGTTTTCTTCTCTGCCACAACCACCTCTGTCTGCATGTGACTTTTATTTATTGCTGTCTCCAGGCTCCTCCAGCCTTCCCATGTCTATCCCGATGCACACATACATGCAGACACTGGCTTGATCATCAAATTATCTAATGTTCTCCATTTAGAGTCCTTTTTTTTCCATAAACCAAAGACTTATCATCTACCACTTTCTGTTTCACTTTCTGAGACTGAGGGAGAACTTGGACACCTATAAATAAATGAAAGTGCTTTCCTTCAGATTTTTACTTTTTTTTTTATTTTTATTATTGTTTTGGCCATATTTATTTGCCAGTAGTTTATTATACAATTTACTGTTTCCAAAGCATTTAAGTATTCATAGCATAATAGGTTTTTTGCCCTCACGTTTTGATCTGCCCCCTAAATATATAACTTAACCTCAGTTGCTTTAAAATAAGCCTAAACAGAACTGACATTAGTAAGCGTACAGCTTGGCTGGTGCAAACAGCATCTAGACATCCAGCGACAGCCACTGCCTTACCTGGTGCGAACGCCAGTTGATATTTTATGAACGGAAGAAGGGGAAGGTTCTGGGATAGCAGGAAAGAAGAACAACCCAGGGAAGCAGTTTGATCAGATCAGCTGGTGTGATCTGAGTGACTTCTGTGTGCCCTGCCCCCTTTGCCTTCACCGGGTAACTAGCAGCTCCCGACCGTCTCAGGCCAGTCTCTGAGCAGCGGCAGGAGAGCTGGGCTTTGAGCCTGTGAGTCTGACCCCGTTTCTGCGCGGCTCCTGAGATTTATGAGTGCCTCTCTCTTTCACCACCCCCGTCTTCTCCTTTTGCAGCTGGCAGAGAAGTTGTTTCCCTCTTCTCCAAGATGTACAGAACCAAAGTGGGCTTGAAGGACCGGCAGCAGCTCTACAAGCTGATCATCAGCCAGCTGCTCTACGACGGCTACATCAGCATTGCTAACGGGCTCATCAATGAGATCAAGCCTCAGTCCGTGTGCGCGCCCTCGGAGCAGCTCCTGCACCTCATCAAACTAGGTAGCCGGTGGGTGCGGGTTCACTGACCCCGGGACCAGGGTCCGGATGTTCTCACAGTGAAGTTTTTCCGGACTAGTCCATGTAGTTTGAGTCCCTAGTGTGTGTCAGGTGTGGTGTTAGGTCCTGAAGAGCAAACACAACCCAGGTCAGAAAGGCTTCGAGCTGCTTCCTGCCTCAGGATCTTTCTGCGGATGTGGGAGCACTCCGCGTTGGATTATTGGCTCCCTCCGAGCCTCGGCTCAAGTTATCAGCCCAGAGTCCGCATCAGCTCTTCTGAAATGACCCTGCTGTCGTCCCCGTGCCTCCCCACTCACTGCTCCAGCTCGCAGTCTCGCTTCTTTCGTAACAGAATGGTCTGGAATCGCCTCGGTGGTTCTGGGCTGTTGCCCGTGCCGTCCGTACCTCCCCCAGCACAACTGCACACTCTCAGAGACCGGGGCCTTCTCTTCTTCGACAGCGTATCGCAGGGCTTGCTGGGCTCACAGAACACTCGCTGGAATGCACACTTACCAGGCTTGCTCGTGCTCTTCGACCTGGTAGTGCCAGTTGTGAGAATTTGTCATAGAATGTTTTATTTTTGTTTTAAGAAGTGAACCAACTTTGTGCGTGGAGGGAGGTCCAGAAGAATTTCTCTCACCATTTTAATAGTAATTATTTCCAGGTGATGTAAGGTCATGTTTATTTTTTGTTCATCTGCCTTTCTAATTTTTTCCGTGCTGATTAACATTGTTCACATGACGGGTGGAGCTGTTTTAAATGTAAAACACTTTTTTAAATTTACTGAGTTTAGAGGCAGGGAGACGTCAGTTTGTTGCCCCACCCACCGCATGTTTGTTGGTTGATTCCCGTGTCCCCCTGACCAAACTGCAGCCTTGGCGCACGGGGACGTCGCTCCGCCGGCCGAGCTGCCTGGCCAAGGGCGTAAACGCACGGCGACAAACTTCAGTGTATTTAACAGCGGACCTGGCTTAATGAGTGTCAGAGCGGCTAGTAACAGGTTGCGGCGCTAAAAATATTAAAGCCTGGCCTGGGGAAAAGTGGGCGAGTTACAGAACTGTTCTTTGGGGTTTCTGCAGTTGTATTTTGGAGGCAGAAACCAGCTGAGGTGACCATTCATGGAAGCCTGACCTTTGGCAACCCGTTCGGCCTTACGGTACCTGGTGCGGTCAAGTACTAGGCGTCCGCTTTCCCGGTTTAGATCCCGAACTTTGTCTTGGCCTTTTATTTTACATCTTTCTGCCGTTCATTTTTATTCCGTTCAGGAATGGAAAACGATGATACAGCCGTTCAGTATGCAATCGGTCGTTCAGACACCGTCGCCCCAGGCACAGGGATTGACCTGGAGTTTGACGCAGACGTGCAGACCATGTCCCCAGAGGCTTCCGAGTACGAGACCTGCTACGTCACATCCCATAAAGGGCCGTGCCGAGTGGCCACCTACAGTAGAGATGGGCAGCTCATCGCTACTGGGTCTGCGGACGCCTCCATAAAAATCCTCGACACGGAGAGAATGCTGGCCAAAAGTGCCATGCCGATAGAGGTAAAAGTCCCCACTCCATGCTTCCCGTGCCCTCTGTTCCTTCGGGGGACAGAGGGAGGGGTGCACGCCAGCTCTGCGTAAGCAGGGTTGCGGAGCGTGTCCTCCTCCGGGTCACGCAGGTGTCACACTGCACGCCTCCTTTCTCGGCTGTCCAGGTCATGATGAATGAGACCGCGCAGCAGAACATGGAAAACCACCCCGTGATCCGGACTCTGTACGACCACGTGGATGAAGTCACGTGTCTCGCTTTCCACCCAACAGAACAGATCCTTGCCTCTGGTTCCAGGGATTATACTCTGAAATTATTTGATTATTCCAAACCATCTGCAAAAAGAGCCTTCAAGTACATTCAGGTTAGGAACATGTGGAAAGAAGTTTTACGTTTTTGTCTTAAATAAAATGAACTGCTGTGTGACTATTCTCTTTTGGAAAGTAGTCTCCATAATCATCCTATAAATTGGGTCCCCAGCCCCCAGGTCGCTGACCAGTACCAGTCAGTGGCCTGTTAGGAAGCTGTGGCCTGTTAGGGACCAGGCCTCCCGGGAAGCTAACCTGAGCTCCGCCCCCATCCCCCCCACCCCCCACAGCTGGAGGTGAGAGGAGGTGAGCTAGTGAAGCCTGCCTGAGTTCCGCCTCCTGTCCCCTCCTCCCACCTGGCCCAGTTACTAGAGTGCGGCGACAGGGACATGTGCCACAGGTGGCGCGTGGGCGGTCCCCTGGCACGTGGCTCACATGCCATCATGCGCCCCCGTCCCTGGCCAGGCGGGACTGCGGCTGGTTCAGCTCGTGCAGCAGGGGGCCAGGATCTGTTCCAGGCAGGGGTGCGGATCCCTGCTTAAAACGACGCAGCCAGCGTCACTGGGGTGCAACTTAGGGGAATAAAAACCAGGCAGTTAACGCTCTCGGGGGTTTGCTGGAAGTGACATTTGGCACCTTAAGGTACTTTGTTCCTTCTCACGCCTGTGTCATACCTGATGGTGGTTTTAGGGGCTCTTTGCATCGACTGCGTGTCTTCCACATCCCCTCTGGAGGTAGCTGTCGCGCAGTCGGTGGTGTAACGGTCGTGTCTCTGTCCCCCAGGAGGCGGAAATGTTGCGCTCCATCTCTTTCCATCCGTCCGGAGACTTCATACTTGTCGGGACCCAGCACCCCACCCTTCGGCTCTACGACATCAACACGTTTCAGTGTTTCGTCTCCTGCAACCCTCAGGACCAACACACGGACGCCATATGCTCCGTTAATTACAACCCTAGCGCCAACATGTACGTGACCGGGAGCAAGGACGGCTGCATCAAGCTGTGGGACGGCGTCTCGAACCGGTGCATCACAACTTTCGAGAAAGCGCACGATGGCGCTGAAGTTTGTTCTGCCATTTTTTCCAAAAATTCTAAGTACATTCTTTCAAGTGGAAAAGACTCCGTAGCTAAACTCTGGGAAATATCAACAGGACGAACGCTGGTCAGATACACGGGTACGTGAGAAATTGATATCATTCAACATCATGTAGCATTTTACGTTTTCAAGAACTCAGACAGGGGAAACCAAGGCTTAAACTAGGGTGAAATAGCTTAGCCGAGGGCCACGGTAGTAAGGCAGAGCTGCAGATAGAGCCACAGTCTCTTACCTTTGCTCTTTTCGATACGTTACAGCTCAAACTGGACCTGCTTCCATGCGGGCAACATTTGAAAGCCTGGTCTGTCTGCAGACCGGGGAAGAGCCTCGGTGAGCGTGCACACCAGGGAGGGAAGGGCTTGGCCCGTTCCTCCGCGAGCAAAGGGAGGCCCGAAGTGAGCCCCCAGGTGTTCTGGCCCTGGGTGGAAAGTGGGCCTTTCAGACAGAGAAACAGGTTCACCTGGTTCTCACTAATTCATGGAGGTGTCTGGCAACAGTTTTGCCTGTGAGCTCTATGACAAGATTTAAATTGGTCCTTGCACTGGTAGTCTGTTGAAGTCTATATAGTGAATGTTGTTAGAATAGTGTTTCTCGTTCCTCTGTTCCTTGTAGAAGCAAAGGCTGTTGTTTGGTAGAAAACCTCCAGGAAACCCCAGCCAGTTTCCTCTGGTGCGAGAGGTTTGCGTCAGATGCGGAAGTTGCCTGGACTGGGGCCCAAGAGCTCCCGAGAAAGCGCTGCTGTCCGGGGCTCTGCGTGGGTGTGGAGCGAGCGCTTTAGAGAAAAGACGGAAGGGGGGACAGCAGGGCCACTAGGGCGCAGCACAGCCTGCTGGAGCTTTAGCTCAGCGAGACCCAGGCTGGCTTCCACCGCGGTGCAGATGGTGCAACTAGCCGCGCTCGGGATGAGTCATTTCTATCTTAGCTGTTGGTGGTGGATTGAAACACTTCCGTACGGAGCTAGTTTGAAAAGTAATCTTGTTGTTGCTACGAAAAGACTGTGCATGTTGCAAAAAGAAGACATAAAAGTGACCGAAGTGAAAGTGGGGAAACCTCCCGGGAAGTAAAATGCTGGGCTGAGGGGAAGGCGTGCACGGGTATACGTAGACCCAGGTCGGACATTCGTCGGGGAGCCCGGGAAGGTACACGGAACCGCGTTGTGTGCATCACGTTTCAGGGATTCGGAAGGTTGGGTTGTGTGGTGTTGCTACACGTTCCAGGAAATCATGCTAAGAATGTTAGTAGGATACTCATGAAAGGCAGTTTGGGGTCATGTATGAGAATTTAAATACATACGCAGGGTGGGGCAAAGGGGGTTTGCGGTCCATATGGAAACTAACACAGGAGGAAACCTGGTTCACATGCTTACAACTGATACTCACAACCATAAACCTACGTCTGCCCTACCTTTTTTTTTTTTTTTTTGCCTGCTATACCCACTCTTAGAAATTCAACCTAAAACACTCAGGCAAGCGCACACACGCACGTAAAGATGTCCATGCAGCAGTGTCTGCAGCAGTGGAAAGTAAGAGGCGACGCAGATGGCCCCAGACGCATGGAGTAGGTTGCTTTGTAACAGTGGTTGAGCACACGCTCCCTCATCTGATCCCCACCGTGGTCTCGGGGCTGGGCACGGTGATGGTCCCGTGAGACGAGGGAATTGAAACCTAGGAGCGTAGAGGAATCTGTTCAAGGTCGCATCACTGATAAGGGGTGAGTCCAGGTCAGACGCCAGAGTTTGTATTTTTACCCATTAAGCGGTGCTGCCTCATTAGAGGTCTCCACTGCATACCGGTGAGTAAAAACAGCACATGATGTATGCCCTCAGTTATGTGACTTTCAGATGAACACACAACTCAGAGACGGTTAGAGACTCGGCCGTCAAAGTACTGGCTGTGTGTGTGAAATTATCGGGCAGCTTTTATTTATATTTTGTGTAACACTTTGAACAAGATCGCTTTATGGTTATACAAAAGCATAAAGCTTTCTTTTGGAGAGTAGATGTTCATGCATCCCAGTAATTCTATTCCTGGGAATTTAATTCTTTGGAAATATGTGTTCTGTACAAAGAATGTTCATCACACCATTACTTACAATTGGATACAAACTAAATGCCTAGCAGGAAAAGATCTAAAGAGGTAATGATGTTTCTAAACAATGGGGTATTCGCAGCCAGTAAAAATGATGGAAAGTGGACCCAGCAGGAAGTGATTTAAACCAGGGGTCCGCAACCACCGGGCCGCAGGCTGGTACTGGTCCGGGCCTGCTGGGAACCGGGCCGCAAGCAGGAGGTGAATCATCCGTAAAACGTCCCCCAACCCCATTCTGTCCGTGGAAACATTGTCTTCCATGAAACTGGTCCCTGGTGCCGAAAGGGTCTGGACCGCTGGTTTAAGGTACGGTAGAAAAGACGTATATAATGAAGTACCAGTTTTGCATTGCTTTTAAAAAGGTTTCCATGCCTCAGAGTGCATCCAGGTTAACCAAGTTGCCTTACGGGGTGGGCCCAGGGCTGCTTCTGCTCCTCATATGGTTCTGCGTTCCTCAAATTGCACAAGTGCTGCTGCTTCCGCAGTTCTAAAACGCGGTTCCTGCGTCGGTGGGATTAGTCAGTGGGGTCCGTGACCCGCAGCACAGTCTGAGCGCGGGTCCAGGGATGGACCTGGAAAGCCCCTCCGGCTCCGCGGCCCTTAACCTCTCGGTCTGTGTGCAGGCGCTGGCTTGAGCGGGCGGCAGGTGCACCGGACGCAGGCCGTCTTCAACCACACGGAGGACTACGTGCTGCTCCCGGACGAGAGGACCATCAGCCTGTGCTGCTGGGACTCGCGCACGGCCGAGCGCCGCAACCTGCTGTCCCTGGGCCACAACAACATCGTGCGCTGCATCGTGCACTCGCCCACCAACCCCGGCTTCATGACCTGCAGCGACGACTTCCGGGCCCGCTTCTGGTACCGGAGGTCCACCACGGACTAGAGCCCGGCCGTCGCGGCTCCTCCCTCCAGGACTCTGCCCCTCCCCTGGGTCCCGTCCCCAGCCTCAGTAGCAGGTCATTGTACCACCTATGGCCACCCGGCTGCCCCTCCGCAGCCTGCTTGGATTCGTGCAAAAGGACCCTTTTTTGCCTTGATGCAGAATCACGGTGGAAAAAGTGGGAACCGCAGAGCCGTGCAGTTCTGCGTTCACGGGGTGTCGCGGTGGGATTGTCATCGGCCGTGTAAATACAGGACCTGCCGCTTCTCTGCCTCTCCCGGTCATTCGAAGAAGCGTACAGTGAGTGTTCAAGTGCTTTCCAGCTCTCAGGCGGACTCCCGAGCACTTCTCCTCGGTCCCTTTGTCCGTTCCGCGCCTGCGCACGCCCTCCCCGTGTGCCTCCTTTCACAGCGCCTTTTGGCGGGTAAGCAGGCACCTGAGGGTCAAGAGCTCTGTGCCCTGTTAAAACTGCGTCAGAGAATCAGTTCTGCTCTGAAACGCAGCGTGATGATAAAGCTCAGCTCTGCGACTTCACCGTGAACACGTCTGTCACTGCAGTGAAATGAATAGCCGCTTGCCTGAAAACGCACAGGAGACATCTTTATCACGCCTCCCACAATACCTGTTCAGTGTCTCAGCAAACGTGTTTGAAAACTCTGCCCCATCTGAGCAACCGCCGCTGCCCTCAGGTGCCGCTTACCTGCGTGAACGATGAGCGTTTGTCGGCGCTGCTCTCGTGTCATCTTAAGTCTTACTTTCCGGCGTGAACCCTAACTGCTCGTCGTGGACGCACGCCGCGACGCGTGTTCTCGGAAGAGTTTTGCAGTTAGCCGATTTACATGAGTTTCCCTTTTCCTGAAACTTTCAGAAGGTGACTGTGCCTCTCTGGATTCAGCTCCAGCTGGGTCAGAGCCCTGCACCCGTCACAGAGACAACTTTGGTTTGTATTGATCCCCAAATACAAACAACTCCCGAGCTGGCTAGGAGTACCTAGAAATACAATCTGGGAATATTGGATTAAAAAATACTAAATAGATTTAAGTAACTGCTTTACGTTACAAGAATTTTAAAGTTTTCTGAAGTTCATTGCACAAAAATTCTTTAGTCATCCTTAAGGATGATTTTAATTCTTTAGTCTTTGAAACAATTTTAAGCATTCTTAGCATGTTAAATCACAGCGGTTTTGGTTCAGATTGACAAAGATTTATGTCTTCTGCTGTGTAATGTGTAAATTTTGTTTTGTGTCCTGATTGCCTAGTATTTGAACTAGGCCTTCTATGGGTGCTGCTTTTGTAAGATTAAAAGAAACCACCCTGGCCAGTGTGACTGTGTTGGTTGGAATGTAGTCCTGTAAACTGAAGGGTCACGGGTTCAGTTCCCAGACAGGGCGCTTGCCCGGGCTGCGGTTCGGTCCCCAGTCAGTGTGTGCAAGAGGCGGCCCATCAATGTTTCTCTCACATGGATGTTCCTCTCCCCCCTTCTCCGTCCCTTCCCCTCTCTCTGAAATAAATAAGCGTGTCCTCAGATGAGGATTAAAAAATAAAAGATTAAAAGAAAACAGTTGACTAGGAACAAGGGGAACCAGCTCTACCAAAAACTTTACCAAACACAGCTTCCCATTCACTCTGACTCCTTCTGCTCCCAACCTCTGGAGCCAAAGGGGAGGCCTGGCGTGTCCGTGCTGCTCTGTCCGTGCTGCTCTGCCCGCGCGCACGCGCTGGGGCGGCCACTCTGCGCTCCTGTGAGCCCGCTCGATCCTCCAGCTGCTCCCGAGGTGAAATACTAATGCCTGCTTTTTCCGGGTTTGCAGTAGTCTCTCTCGGCAATCGATACACAGTTTCAGGACTTCTGTTTATAAGATTGGAATACTTTTGTGTGTCTTCAAAATGAGCTTTTTTAACTTCTTTTAAATTACATTAATGTTCAAAAACTGGTATAAATGCCAGAAGTATTACACGCACATAATTCATTGTACTGCGTAAAACCCTGACACTCGACTGGTGAATAACACCCAGTCGGGATAAAACTCGGAACTGCTGTGTTATTTTTTAAAGCTATGTGATTTCTAAAATAAACTTTTCATACATAATGACAATTTAAAGCTAGTTGGTGGTTTTGGAGCTTGCCGTGACTATTTCCGTGTTTGAACGTGCGCTCTCCTGTAAAGGTTGTAACTGTTACTTCTCGGTGTTTTCTCTTTGTTCTAGAAGTCAGATTTTTGTACAGTGCTTTCATCACCTTCAGCAGTGTGTGTTTTTGCTCTTCTGCTCTCCAAATTTAAAAGCGTGGGTATAATTCCATTTCTTCTTTTTTTTTCATTTTCTAATATATTCTATTGATTATGCTATTACAGTTGTCCCATTTCTCCCCCCTTCATTCCCCTCCACCCTGCACACCCCCTCCCACCCACATCCCCCCCTTTAGTTCATGTCCATGTGTCATAAGTTCTTTAGCTTCTACACTTCCCACACTATTCTTGTCCTCCCCCTGTCTATTTTATACCCACCATCTATGCTACTTATTCTCTGTACCTTTTCCCCCCTCTCCTCCTCCCACTCCCCTGTTGCTAACCCTTCATGTGATCTCCATTTCTGTGTTTCTGTTCCTGTTCTAGCTGTTTGCTTAGTTTGCTTTTGTTTTAGGTGTGGTAGTCAGTAATTGACAGTTTGCTGTCATTTTACTATACATGTTTTTTATCTTCTTTTTCTTAGGTAAGTCCCTTTAACATTTCATAAAATAAGGGCTTGGTGATGATGAACTCCTTTCACTTGACCTTATCTGAGAAGCACTTTATCTTCCCTTCCATTCTAAATGACAGCTTCACTGGATACAGCAATCTTGGATGTAGGTCCTTGACTTTCATGACTTGGAATACCTCTTTCCAGCCCCTTCTTGCCTGTAAGGTCTCTTTTGAGAAATCCGCTGACAGTCTGATGGGAACTCCTTTGTAGGTGACTGTCCCCTTATCCCTTACTGCTTCTAGAATTCTCTCCTTCATTTTAATCTTGGCTAATGTAATGATAATGTGCCTTGGTGTGTTCCTCCTTGGGTCCAACTTCTTTGGGACTCTCTGAGCTTCCTGGACTTCCTGGAAGTCTATTTCCTTTGCCAGATTGGGGAAGTTCTCCTTTATTATTTGTTCAAATAAGTTTTCCACTTGTTGCTCTTCTTCCCCTTCCGGTACCCCTGCTATTCGGATATTGGGACATTTAAAGATGTCCTGGAGGTTCCTAAGCCTCTCATTTTTTTGAATTCTCTTGTTTCTTCATTCTTTTCTGTTTGGTGGTTTCTTTCTTCTTTCTGGTCCACTCCATTGATTTGAGTCCCAGTTTTCCTCCCGTCTCTATTGGTTCCCTGTGTGTTTTTCTTCATTTCACTTAGCATAGCCTTCATTTTTTTCATCTAATTTGTGAGCAGAATCAACCAATTCTGTGAGCATCCTGATCACCAGGGCTTTGAATTGTGCATCTGATAAGTTGGCTATCTCTTCGTTGCTTAGATAAATTGGCTCTGGGGCTTTGATTTGTTCTCCGGTTTGAGCCATTTTTGTTTGGGGGGGGGTTTGGTGGGGGGTTTTTTGTTTTGTTTTTGGCCTAGTCACAGCTGTTACGTAGTGAGGGGTGGAGCCTTAGGTGTTCCCCAGGGTGGGGCAGGGGTGGGGAACTTAGGCAGTTCCCCAGTCGCTGGGTAGTGATGCTGTATGTGGGGGCGGGGTCCGAGAGGGAACAATGGCGTTTGCTCTGCTCTCTCTTGGATTCCAGTCCCTTTCACCGCTTCCCCTTCCCCTGGATTATCTGCACAGGAATGTGGGACCACCTGCTCAGCGAGCCGCCTTGCGAGGCCTCACTGGGTCTGCACAGTTGCCACCCCGTGCCCGGGGTCTGCTAGCCGCCGCCTGTGCACCTGGGATCTTCCAGCTGCTGCTGCCTGCGAGCCCGGTCCGCACCTCCACTTTTTCCTGCCGTGACTCCGCCCCTCTTATCAGTCTGGATGAATGGTTGTTGGACTTCCAAACAGTTCAGTTTTCTATGAGTTCTGGTTGTTTTCTTGTTTCTAAATCTTAAGTTGTCCTTAATTTTGGTTGTGAGAGGAGGCACAGTGTGTTCACCTACGCCTCCATCTTGGCCGGAAGTCTAATTCCATTCCTTTAGGTCACTTAGAGAAACATACCTTTTGCTTTAAGCTTTGCTTTCCCTTGCGGGGCAGGGGCGGGCATGGTAAATAGGAAGACAGGCCTCCCTTCCTTAGGGCTACAGCTTCCTTTTCAGTGATGAAAGCTTCGTCAGAATCATCCCCAGAATTCACCGGAATCAGTGAAATCGCTGCAGCGTCTTTGTTCATAAACACGTGACATAAACAGGTTGGGGAGAGGGAGGCACTTACCACCAAGAGGGAGACTTGTTTCTGAAAACGGGGCAGGCCAGGGCTCTGCCTTCACACCACAAACCTGGATGGAGTGTACTTTTAAGTTACAAATTTCACCAAGCACACGTGTTAAGCCTCCTAGCCTCGTTTCCGGGCTCTGAGCCTTCACAGGGTGGGAATTTTGATCTAGGCCCAGAAGGAAAGCCCAGACCCCAAGAGGTGCCCTGCTTGGCCAAAGGGAGAAGTTGGCCCAAACTGTGCCTGCCTCAGGGAAGGGGTGTGCGCCCAGCTCTGCGGGTCGGCAGGGGTCTTCTCCGAAAGTCCCGCCCACAAGCCAGCTGTCGCTCTGGCCAGAGGGGCAGGCAGTTCACGTTACCTACACAGCGGGAGAAACACAAGCTGAGAACCGCAGGCCGCTCCGGGCGGCAGGGCCCCAAACACCCAACAAGCAGCCCAGGCCGCAGTCCTCCCTGATGCGGCTCCGAGGACCGTGTGGGGAGTGGCCCCCGTGACAATCAGGACAGACCCGAAGTGCGTTAAACGAGAAAAGACACTGGAATTACCGGGTGCACGGTTACAAGTACAGTGTGTTTGACGCAGAACAGCTGGTCAAGCACAACGGGCCAGAGGATCCAGAGACGCCGAAAGTGACCAAGTAGGTTGGAACCACCCAGAGAGAACTTGCAGAAAACACTCAGCATCTCTATAGCTTTCGCACTGGATGCTTTCGCCCTGCCTCCGGCGTTGCCCCCTCGGCAGGGCTTCGTCTCCGTGGCCCCTTTCTGTCCGTCACCTTTTGGCAAATTTGCTCTTCACCTTCTGGGCACCTTGCCAGCGGCAGCACTTCCAGCCCTGCGTCTCCTTGTTTTCCCAGCAACGCGCAGCCTCTTCCTCCAGCTCCGTGACCCCTGACACCCACAGCAACGCCTTTGCTTCTGTCTTTGCTCTGATTCCTTTTCCCCTCTCAACCTTGGGATGGAAATTCAGGCCATGAAACTGAGTTATGACCAGTTACAGTAGCTGCGGGACCCTAGCCCTCCCTGTTTCATCCCTGCGTTGGGGGGTGTAGATGAATTTGTTGGCCGCTCACGAGATGCTACTTTTACCAAAACAACTGCGTTTGAGTTATCTTCCGGAAGTTACAATCTGCCAGATGATCAGTGATTTCACAGCGGCGGGGTCCGGAGTCTCCTGCCAAGCCCGGTGCTTCGGACGTCCTCGCGCTCACGCGTGCTCAGCTGTGCTTGAATCCTCAGGCGTTCAAACACTACTACTCCGGGGGCGTGAGAGCTGAAGTCCTGGCAGAAATGGTGGGGAAGCGTACGAAAGCCAGTTCTGCAGACAGAACCTCTTCCTGCACATTGATGAGCTACCGAAGCGATCAGACTCAGTGGGTTCATTTTCCAACAGACAGTAATCCAACGTCCCCTTCTCCGTAGCCCGTTTGTCAAGAGGGGAAATAATTACTGCATTGGTGTCTGTGATGTCCTTGGTTCTCTTGAACTCAAGCTGCCTCAACCTCGGGTCAGCAGGATATTACGAAAGCCAGTCTGTTTCCTAGAATAATTAACTTTTGCAATGTTTGTGCACATGAGAGACTCATCTGCCTTGAGAAGTAAACACAAATGGATCCCAGCAAAACGTCTACGGCCTTTCATTCAGAAAAAGCGTGGAGGGACCAGGTAGCAGACTGAGAAATCGAGCTCGTTCACAAAACACCGCAGTTTCTCCGTAGGGGTTAATCTGCTTCATTTCAGGGCCAAGTCCTGTTACTTTCGTGTCTTAGTTTTGTTTGTTGGTGGAGGGGTGTTTCCTAAGGAAAGGCATGCAAAGTAAGGTCTTCTAACGTACACTTTGAATTGGGGGCAGCCCTTCGGTTGGGCAGTGTCACCATCGGGCCTTTGCCTGTGGGGGGGACACGGGGGGACCGGGCGGACTTGAATTGGTTGAAGTCTGTCTGGTTTCTTTTCTGGGAGACAGGTTCAGATTTTATCTCTGCCACTTTACTGCATGACCCTGGAGTACATTTCTCCACCCTTTTGTACTCTTTTCCGAATATATACAAAAGTGAATAATCAGATAGAAACAATGCTTGGCAGGGAGTTGTGGAGAGGGGACTGAGGAATGGCTGCTTCGGGGTACAGGGTTTCTCAGGGGGCAGTGATGTTCTGAAATTGCACAACTCTGAACATGCTAAAAAAAAACACCGGGTAAATTTTGCGGTGTGTGAATGACGAAAGCTGTCACACTTGCGACTGAATGTCAGCAGTACAAGCGGCAGACCCCCCAAGGTCCAGCTCGTTGCCAGTCCTGCTGTACCTGCACCTCTGCTCACTTCCCCTTTCTTGAATTGTTTTGCAGCGAATTTCAGAAATACTTTATCTGTAAATATCTCAGTATATATCTCAGAGATAAGGACTTTAAAAAAAAAACAACACTATTCATAGCATCATTACACCTTAAGGTAGTAACATCCGTTACTTAATACTGTCACATAGCTAGTCAGTGTTCGAATCTCCTTGTAAATGATTTGAGTTAGACTCCAAATAAGGCCCACGCATTGTGTTTTGCTGTGTCTTTTAAGTTTCTTAATCTTCAGATTCCACCTCTGTCTTGCCCCACCCCCACCTTTTGCAGGCTATTTATTGAAGAAACTAGTTTGGACTTTTGGCCAAACTAATAACACACTCTCTCTCTCTCTCCCCTCCACCTCACCCCCCTCACCCCCTTCCCTCCTCCATCAATGCCTCCACAGGTGTTAGGGATATGTGACTTTTGCTTTAGACAAGCGTGAGTCATAGAGAAGGGACATCTGGGCTGAGCGGCTCCGCTCTGTTTTAGAATTTTCCCCCATGGGTCTACGTAGGGAAGCATCGGATTTGGGTTTTGTGGCGTCTGCCCCGGAACCATGAACCTCAGGCTCAGCTCCAGGGCTCAGCTGCCTCTCCCCCTCTGGTGCTGGCTGACCCGTGCCTCTCAGCAGAGCCAGAAGAGGCGCAGCAAACATTTAACGCAAGCCTTCCGCAGCCCCGTGGCACCCTTCGCCCTGCAAACGTCAGAGCGATACGCATGGCCGGGTGTCTCGTTAACGCCTCGTCTCATCCGTAAAGACGAGTAAGGGCCAAGACATGTCCGAGAGTCCCGCTGTCCCGTGCAGCCCCAGCCTTTGGGACTCACTGCTCTTTTTCAGATGAGTCTGCTAGTTTTCCTTAAATGGAGCTTGCTAATTCCGTCTCTTTTTTTTATTGTTATTTTTTGCACGTTCATGGTGCCTCAGCTAGGCCACCTCTGCCCCTGAACTGATCTGCCCCAGCCTCTCACACCTTGCCTTCCTCAGAAGCCTTCCGGAAACGGCTTCCCCTGCACCCGCCTCTGTGCCCTCCTCTCCGCACACGTCGGCCTCGACTTGGTTGTGAAATCAGTCCGCGTGCGTTCTCTGGGGTCGTTGTCCCCGCCTCGCTGTGGGCTCCCGTCGGCAACCCGTCAGTTCGCTGGTCCAGGAAGTTCACTTCCAGCAAGGATAACAGTTTAAAATATGGATGGTGTCAGCCAGAAGTCCCTCAGCTGTTTCCATCGGTAGCTCCTTCCCAGCGTTCGCTCAGCCCCTTGGGGACTGCACGCAGGACAAAGCAGACCAGCCAGTAAGAGCTGTGGTCGCAGGAGGGGAGCGGCGGGGGAGACAGCTCGCAGCAGGTGGACGCTGAGCCAGGCTCCGAAGGAACTGGGCTCCAGTTCATCCGAAGGAGATGAAAAGGCAAACGGGCCTGGCGAGGAGTCTGTTCCCCTGTAGCTCCTCTCTGGATGCTGAGTGTGAATTTAGGGAACGTAAAACAACTCAGCAGTAATGCTGAGTATGGTGTGAGCTTGTGCTGTGGTTTACGTACAGATGGTGGGTGGGAGAGATTTAAGAGATAACATGAAGTTACAATAACAGGTGCTTGGCATCGTCCGGTGCCGAGTCCGTGGGCACCGAGAATGTGAGCTGCTCCCTGCTGACAGCGAAGCCCAGGAGGTGGGCGTGGGGGTCAGCAGGACGCAGGGTGCCTCTGAGCGAGGGAAGCGTGGTGCAGCAAGGTCCTTCGAGGCGGTCCCCAGGACTTGTTTTCTCCTGGCTGTCACAGGAAATTTTGGGGGGCAGGAAGGAAGAAATGCTGACGGCTATTGCAAAGTTGGGCTTCTGGCCTCTAATCGGGGGAAAAGAGCTTGGTCTGTTTGCTGTGAGCTGTTCCAAGTTTGAGGGATGAGAGCGCTGTGCGCTCATACACCGAGCTTTCAAAGTAGGAACTTCAACTTATAAAGCAGAAGAGCGGGGTGGGTTTTTTTTTTTTGTTTTGTTTCTGCGGTTTCACCGAACAAATGTGTGACAATCTCTACTTATAAACTATGTGAGACGTTCAGGCACCGAGGACCGAGGGTGCTGGGATTTCTGGCCCCCCTCCCTTCCTCCACCCCTTCCATCCGACTCTTCACCTGCTTTCCGGAAAGTCTGCCGGCTCGGAGAACCTCTCTGACACTCTCCCATGCTGGCAGCCAGCTCCACAGAAGCCCGTTTCTGAGAACCAGCCCGAAGCATGCCGCGGCATTGCACAACCAGCCTCTGAAGCCGGAGATATTAGCCCGCAGAGCGCCGAGGGCGGCTTCACAGCGACATGAAAGGAGCGAGCATCATGGACGGGGTGCCCAAGGTGAGTGACGGGGGCAGTCTGAACGGGCAGGTGGTTGAACCCTGTAAGGACAGTGACGGGCTATTGTTCTGAGTTTCTAATGAGGTTACAGGATGGATGCTAGCAGTGTGTAATACTGAGATGGGAAGGTTTCATGTCGGTTCCTATGCAAAAAATGTATGCGCTTGAAGCTCCTTACCAGGTGCATTCAGAGATGGATGAAATTTACTCCAGCAGAAACCAGCTCCTGGGTAGATAACGCCGTCTCTCTCTTTGTGTCCACTCACCTCCTAACAGACCTCTTCAGCTCCCTCAACCTCTCCATTCTGCGGACCCTAAAGGCCCTCACTTGGTGTCACTCCCAAATGTCCTGATGGACACGGGGCCGCTTCCCCAGAGCAGAGCCCACACCTGGGCTCCAGCCTCCCCTCCTGAGCACCCCCTCTGTCTCTGTGTTAACTTCTGTGTTGGTCCGTGTCGGCACCCCCTCTGTCTTTGTGTGAACTTCTGTGTTGGTCCGTGTGACTGGAGCTCAGGTCTGAGATGGGAATCAAAAAAGACTCACTATTTAGGAAGTCGAAATGGCTACCAAAAAAAACTGCCCAGAAAAAAAAAAAAAAAACTTAACCAGGCAAGTTCACTGGTTACTGGGAAAGCTCAAGGGTTACTTTGCTGTGCCTTTTAAAAATACAAGTAGAACAGGAAAAAAGAAATAAAACAATTACTAAATGGGGAGGCTGCTTTTATGAATTACATGTATTCTCTGTTTTTAGATAGTTTTTAAAAAATTTTAAATGATTTTTTAAAGGCTTTATTTATTCATTTTTAGAGAGAGGGGAAGGGAGGGAGAAAGAGAGGGAGAGAAATATCAGTGTGTGGTTGCCTCTTGCTCACCCCATACTGGGGACCTGGCCCACAACCCAGGCATGTGCTCTGACTTGGGATTGAACCGGCGACCCTTTGGTTCACAGCCTATGCTCAATCCACTGGGCCACACCAGCCAGGAAACATGTGTTCTTTATTATTACAACAACAATTACAGGTGTCATTGGTGGAATTTATAGCTGAGTAACACATGACATCTCTTTTATACAGGTCATGTGTGCGTATCTTAGCTAGAATATTGTACCCAACTGTTTTCTTTGAAAGATTTTTAACCACTGGGAAAATGGGGGGAAAAATCATTCGGTGAACTCATGCGTATCCTTTACCAGGGTTCACTGACTCCTGGCAGTTTGTTACATTGTCTGCGTTTGGTTTTTATGCGTCTAGGCCCAAGTGCACACTTTGTTGCGGCCGCCCTGCTGGAAAACAAACTGCAGAGAGAATGACCCTCTTCCCTTAAATGTGTCAGCACGTCTGCTGGGAAAACAAGGGCGTTCTCCTCCACAGCTCCAGGGTCGTGGGCACTCACACCCAAGAAAATTTACCGTTGAATGAACAATGCCTTTCTAATAGTCCCCATTCACATTTTCCAAAAATACCCTTTCTCGCGTTTTTTTTGGCTGATACTCATTTGCATGTTTGTTTTCCCAACCTGGGATTTGTTCTGTGATCACTCCCCGCCTTGTGCGTCTTGAGATAAGCTATTGTTCAAGGCTTTACCCAGATAGGAGCAGTTGCTGAACCCGGTGGAGCCTCTTGCCTTTCACAATGGAAAGTACAAGTCAGAGTTCCATTCATTTTCCTACCGTCGATCCGTTTCAATGCCCACACGCTGTTTGATTGCTGTAGAAATGGTAACACAGGGCTCTGGGGGGTGGCCCCGCCGAAGCGGTTCTCCGCACTTTATAGCAACCCTCGCGTGCATCCTGGGGTGGCCAGATTGCCTCTCCTACCCTGACCTTGGCCTGTGGGCCATGCACGGGGGCCATGGCCGCCATCCCTGGCTGTGCCCACGTGTCGCTGTTTGCCAGCCAACAGTTCCGTGTCTGTGGGGCTTCCGCCTCTGTGTGTCGCAGATTTTGTGGAATCGGCTTTTACTCCCTGTTCCCCTCATTGGCCTATAAAACAAGGAGAAAACTGAACATTAAATACGATGATACGAGTGATAGGAAATGCTGGCCTCAGACAGTGCAATTGCAACCCAGTAGCCCATGGTGGAGGGGTACATGTCACGTCGCATTCATGGGCTTCTGGACGGTAGCTGGTGGACTCCATGTTCAACACCGCTGCAAAAATGCTACAAACTAGGTCTGAAAGACAAGGTGAATGTGTGGTTTTATTATGCTGGAGTCCTTGTTTTAGAGTTTTAGTCGTTTCAAAAGGGCCTTATTTTCACAAATGGAGTTTGTACATACTGTAGTGATTCGGTCCCATTTGTGGCAGATGAGGTTTACTGCTGAGTGTGTGTGTGTGTGTCCTTGCACACACACCATAGAAGTGACCTGGAGATCAGCATCATTCTGCACAGGCATCCTGCCTCCCTGGGGCAAATGTCTAGCAATTGAAGGAGGATTGCTGAGTCGATTCATTTGTGAGTGGGGAGCAATTTGAGGCTTTCTTTGACCTTCCGCAGCTCTCAGATGGTACTCCAGACATTTTAAAGTCAGTCTTCGTCAAAGCAGGGTAAGGGGACCGTGTGCGGAGGGGTCGCCATGGCCCGCGAGGCCCTGACTAAGTCCACTCCCGCCAGCCCCTGCGGCCCCTGCCGTGGAGTGCTCCTCTCTGCTCCCTTCCTGCCTTGTCTCCACTGATCAAGCGTGGAAATTGTCTCACCTGTGTCTCCCCCGCTGCAAAGTCAGCGGCTCCTCCAGGGACAGACTTGGACTTTTCTGGTCAGTGCTGACTGTCTATGCCTGCCACAGTGTCTGCACACAGTAGGTGTGCACCTACTCTGTCCACCCGGCCCCAGCCTGACCTTCGACTCAGCCTAGATCTCTGAGAAAAGGCCCATTCCTTCTCCCATTGTCGGATGTGGCCTTAGGTCTGAGCCTTTGAAGTCAAGATCGCAGGACCTAGGGTCTCCCTCTGACCTTCATCCCTTCACCCACCTCGCGAGAGAGAACAGCCCAGACGCAGCACCCAGCTCAAAAGCACAGCTCACTGCCCCTTGTTCAGCCATCCACTTAACACATAGCAGCTGGGCCCTGGACAATGGGGCTATCAACACAGAGCGGCCACTCCGGTGGGGCCACAAAAGCACTGAGTGCATCAGTGGATGGCACAGTGGTCTCAGGGGGTGAAAAATGCCATGTGGAAAGTAAAGCAAGGTGGTCTGACGGTGATGGCCAGAAAGGAGCTCTCTGGAGGGCTGAGTGGTGGGAACAGTGTTGCGGGCAAAGGGAACAGCAAATGCAAAGGCCCTGAGGTAGGAATGAGTTCAGCCAAGTAGAGTATCCATCACGAGGCCAGTGTCCACAGGGCAGAGTGAACAAGCGAGGGGTGTGGCCAGAAACACGGCCTGGGGGTGAGCAGGGTCGGCCCTGTGAGCATGAAGAAGTGCATTCTAATTGCAAAGGAAGTCACTGGTCTATTTAAAGCAGGCGATGACAAGATGTCATTTATGTTTTTAAGAGCTTATTTGGTCTGCGAGGCACTGAGGGGACTGCGGGTAGGAAAGAGTGGCAGCGAGACATGAGTTCGGGGGCAGTGCCGGTGGCTCCGCTTCCCTGTTGGATAGCTCCATCCTGTTCTCCGTGGACACAGAGAAGAACCGTGTGCTCTTTTGAAAAGAAATAAAACTTTGGGTGTGTGAGGCTGTCAGGGGTCTATGGGCAGAAGCAACAGTAAAGGAAGGTGCAGACAGCTTGTATTTAACAACGTGTGCTATCTACCTTTTGGAAACTTCCTTCCCCACCAACCAGACTTCTGTTTGCTGCTGAGGCGATGTGCCTGCCGTTCATTCAGCAAATAGTGGGGGCCCAGCCTGTGCCAGGCACGGTTCTAAATGCCGCGGAGGACAAGTGTCCAGTCCCCTTTCCCTGCTAGGTCACCTGGATTGTCTTCACACTGTCTGTCCTTTAGACCTCACTCTTAAAAAAAAAAAAAAAGGCAAAACAGAAAGCCACCACCCCCAGAGTTAAAAAAAAAAAAAAAAAAAAAAGGCCGCTGCAAGACTATTCAAAGGAAAGCAGCCTACACACATGGAAACGGGGAAGTGACCATAGAAACGTAACGTGGTCATTTTGGAACCTCGATGACTAAGGGAGGAAATGACAACTGCCCAGAGAGGAAACAGCTTCAAAGGAGGAAGGGGGGAGGCTGGTGACAAAGCTGCCACTTCGGGTGATGTTCGAATACCCCAACATGCGGGGCCTTCCAAAAGGGGAAGCGAGGAGTGTAGGAACCATTTCCGAATGTGTGGCCCAGAAGCCCCTTGTCTGTGGGAGCGGAAGGGGGCTGCTGGGTACGCAGCACAAGGACAGAGTCGGCGCTGAGAACGCAGCGTGCCCTGCTGAGCCTGGGCTGCACCTCCTGGCCCTTGGCATGGAGGCTCTGCAGGCTCCCGAACCCCCACCCCGCCCCACCATGCGTCTACAGACCGTGGAAGAATTACACACAGGCAAGGCCGGGCTCACAGCCGGCCGCTCCCTCCACGAGTTTGTAAGTTAGTGCATGTCCAGCGTGTTCTTTTCTTTAAACTGTTCCTTCTCCATAGAGTTAAAAGCAGGTTTTATTTAAGTACTGCCCAGGAAGTCCGCCACTCGGAGGGGAAGAAAAGGGAGAAACAGGAAAAGAAAGCAGGAGGGTCCCTCTCCCTTGGACAGACTAGCCACCTGGCTAACAACAAGTTTAACACGGGCTCTACAAAACGTTCTCCTCGGGCTCAGCATGGAAACTCGCCCTGGGGCTGCAGTCGGTTACCGGCAGCAAGCATTTCAAGTGTTTGCTTCCCACGCAGACGTTCCCCAAAGTGAGGGGACTGACAGCTTGGGGACAGCAGAGGCCAGTCACACATGCGGCTTCTCGCTAACCTTCCCCGTGACGCGCAGATAAGGCTGGCGGTGGGCTGGTCTGTCGCCCACTGTCGACAACATAAACCCAGTGAGCTGGAAGACGTTCACGCCAACAGAAAGGGAGAAGCGCTTAACTACCAGGCCGGCCCCTTGTGGGCCCACCACCCCCAAAAATGAGCCCGGGAGAGAGAAAGTCAACGGACGACCTTCGCTCCTTTCTCTGCGGTTCATTGAGTGGCTTTGAATTCTTCCTAACCAATCAGATAGAAAAATCACACCCCAAAGGGACCTTGACCCACCAGGATGATTTCAGGTGCGGTGCACAGAGAGAGAGAGAATGTTTCTTAAGGTTGGTTACATATTTTAATGGGCATTAGAAAAAAAATTAACTCATGAGACTTGGCATTCATACGTGATATTACTGGGGGGCGGGGAGTGCGTTGTTTTTCAATTGGCTTAATTTAACATTTTAAGTAAAAAAAAAGTACAGATGGCACGTGGACGTGGCGCATGAAGTTGAGGAAGCAATCTTACACAAAGCTTCCTCCCAGCTACCGTTGGTATCATGGCCTCCAGTCCAAACACACACAACTCCTCCTGCTGTCTCCACACCTCTTCTCTCCTTCCCCTTCCAAAACAGAAAGAAGGAAGGGAAGGGAAGGAGAAAGGGGAAGAACCCACCTGCTGTTCTCCTTTCTTCTTATCCTCACCCGAGGATATGCATATATTGATTTGAAAGAGGGAGGAAGAGAGAGAGAGACAGAAACATCGATGCGAGAGACAAACATTGATTGGTTGCCTCTTGTATGTGCCTCGGCTGGGTAGGGCACCAGCAACCTAGGTATGTGCCCTGACTGGTGACCGAACCCGCAACCTTGTGGCGTACGGGGTGGTGCTCCGACCAATGGAGCCACCCAGCCAGAAGCTGTTATTTTCTTTCATCCCTCTGCTGCCTTTTGTGAACTGAGAGATGAGAGTGAGCAAGGAAGCCCTGCAGAGCATCAGCCCTGGGAGCCGCTTCACTTTCAGATGGGGAAACTGAGGCCTGAGACGTCTCACTCGCTTGCCCTCCTCCCTCCCGGGTTTCTCACGAGCACAGGCCTAATCCTCAGCCGCATGCCCGGTGGAACATCGCTGGCAACTCGTCTTTCCAAACCAAATAATAACTCAGGGACTTGGCTGGCAAAGGGTGGGTTTGGCTGGAGGTGGCAGCAGGGAGATAGGCGCGGACCCCCAGTGGGCTACAGGCTGCAGGAGGCCGTGCGGTGGGACATGGGCCCGTCATGGGCCACATCCAGAAACACCAATGAAGAGAAGGCCTGGGAGCTCTTTCCTGTTGCCTCATCGTTCAGTCTGAGCTTAGATCAAGGGCACCTGATTCCCCTGGCCCCCACCCCCACCCCCAGCACACACTGTCAGACCTGCAGTGGGTGTTTAGTAAGTAATTGTTGAATCACGGAAGAACCAAAAGTGTCTTTTCCCAAGATCCCCAAGAATAGAAGAAGTGTATTCCAACAAGCCGATCTGGCCAGGACCCACAACTATGGGACACCCACGGTGCTCGGGCATCGGGGAAGAGCATGCCTCATCGCCACTGGGCGGCTTGGGAATTTTTTCTGGCCACAGCCTGTTCCTCAAAGTCTCATCAGCAGGCGGCACTTCCTGCGGCTGCGGAAGTCCCTGCAGCGAGCAGCCTTTCCATCTGAACCCTCAGGACGACTTCGAAGCTGGGAGGGTCAGAGTTCAAAATGATGGAGGAGAAATCAGTTCAGGCCTGTGCCTGTTCACAGAACACGCCATCATCCAGGGTCGTTTTCAGAGGTGTTGAAGTTTTTCTTCTCACATCGCTTCTCATTTCCAAGTTCACTGGGTTTTTTCACATCTTTGTCCCCAGGGTCCGTAGATAAATTCGCCACCATGGCTCTATGCACCCCCGGGTGGGAGGGAAGCATGGGCAAGGTCCAGGGAATGTGTGACGTAACCAACTGCATCCCTTCCCGTGGCCGCTGCTGACAGCCCGGGCCACCTGGTGAGGACAGCTGCAGAGAAGCCACACTGTGCGGGCACAAATGCATTTCCCCCCGAGCTCACGGCACCCCAGCACACCCTGCGGCCACAGGGCGCCCTGCCGGAGGGACTGTGCCGGTGTTTTCCAGGACATGGGGTAGTCAGCTTCACAAATAAGTTCCTAAAGGGTGAAGATGAAGGTGAATGTGAGTGTCCGCGTTTCTCCCCTCCGGCATCCATTTGCAGCAGCTGGTTGCAGGCTTGGGACTCAGAGTTCCCCTGTGAAGGGGCCCGTGACTCGGCATTTCCTCCCCTGAGTTAAGGAAGTAGGCTTCATTGTTTGCCAAATAAACACCACACCAGTGGGAACAAGTGAAAGTTGTTTCAATTATTCAAAACCTGGCACAGGTTTTGAAACAAGAAAAAAAGAGTGAATTCATATTTTGCTCAAAAGGTTGTGTTTCTACTCAGTTGTTTTATTTTTTTTTTTTAAGTTTAAGTGTTACTTTAAATGTAAAGTAATTGGGAAAAGGGAGTTTCGATGTAATGACTTCAGATCATTTTCTACACACTCCGGAGCCGCTCCTTCAGAAGCTTTCCAGCTTTTCCAAAAGGAGACAGGAAGCCGCCATCTGTCATCTGACTACTTTGCTCAATTCTTTACAAACTGTTCCAAGAGAAGCAAATCTTCCATATGTTGCAAGATGATGCAACAACCCCCTTAGCTGTCACCTCGTTTTTTTAAATTCGGACCATGTCCGAGTATGAAACGCAGGTCACTGAGGAAGGGCTGGGCCTCGTCCTCGGCACCACCCACTGCTTCCCTCCGCACATCGGCCGTGACACACGACACGGAAATTGGTGAACACGGACGCAAGTCTCAGGGCCGGTTCTGACCGTGAAATCTCCCATTCTGCTATCTCAAGTGACTCTCAGTTCCCTGTCCCTTGTGGAATTTTGCTGCTCGACGTTGCTATGGAGAAGCTACTGCCGGTCACAAGGGAACATAAAAGTCAAGGTCACGGCTCCTGCCTCGGGGGACTATGTCAGAGGGAGATTAAGGAGGAGGGAGGGAGGAGGAGGGGGCAGAGGGACAAGGGGGGATGAGGGAGGGAAGGAGAGAACAGGAGTGACAGACAAGGAGAGGACAAAGAGGAAATGGCCAGTCGTGCGGTGCTCCCCTGTCAACTGCCACGTGCAAGGAAAGGAGGAAGGGGTCACGCTCACTGCCTTCCCCATGTCACACGCGTACAACGCACAGCTATGGTGGCCTGTGCCTCACTGGGAGCGTGTCCCCTCCTGGGAGGCCCTCCCGTCTGGCCGGGTGTTTGCGCGCAGGACGCCAAAATCAGTCTGCCGCTGGCCAAGGTCGGGCAGCATGGTGACCGGAAGGGCAGCAAGCTTCCCCCATTCGCCTGGACACTCACTCGATGCTAAAAGCTCCCTGCAGAGTAGATTCCTGTGATTCTCAGTGCACTTGAACTTAGACCCTTTGGGTTTGGGCAGGCCTTTGTGGCCCTCTCTGCGCACCTCGGGCTGCGAAGGAGCCAGGGAGAGGAGCGCACAAAAGCAGCAGTTTCTCCAAAGCCACTCAAGCCCTTCTCAGTGGCTTTGGGAGAGCCCTCAATGGCACGGGCCCTCTGACGGTGCAGCAGGGGGCGGTTTGCATCCATGGCATGAGCTGCCCGGAAGCCCAAGAAGGGCTTCCCAGACGTGAGCCTTCTTCGTGTGCACACTGCTCCCGGCCAAGCTCCAGGGTGGCTGGGAGTCAAGCCTGGAAGTACACTGGGCCTCAGGGACGGTCCCCAGCTCACCGGCGCGGAAGCCGTTTTCTTCCACCAGAAAGGAAGCCTGATTTGAAACAAGGTTTTTAAATTGCAGAAGCAAAACGTGTACCTGTGGGTTACCAGTTCCAGCTGCACCAGTGAGCACAGACAGAAAGCGTGTTCTCCCTTCAGTCCCAATCTCTGTACGTTCCTGGACTCCGCCTCCCCGTCCGGAGGGCGAGCCCTGGTAATTGATGTGAATCTTCCAGAAAGATGCTATGCTCACAAAAGCACAAACGAAGGCATCCTTGCTTTTTTTTTTTAACTTAACACTATATTTTTAGATTTTTCTTTGTCAGCTCATCTAAATCCCACCTTGTCTTCTTAATGGCTGTATAGGATTCCTCTATACAAAGAGATCATTTATCAGTAATTACATTTAGTGAGTTCCTGGATTCTTAGTCCAGAATCTAATTCTGGTAAATAACCACACAACTTAACCAACTGAGCTAAAATGTTTTTATGGGCTTACCATCCCTCTCTCCAGAGACACCGTTTGCCATTCGCTCTGTTGCCATCTTGAGATGGAGTCTTTGCTAAACACGATGATTCATAGGCAAAAAGAGCGGATTCTGGAGTCAAAACTGCCTGTGCTCCCACCTCGGTTCTGTTCCCCCACCTTAGTTCTGTTCCTTCCTGCCTAGAACCCTTAGGGTACTTGCTGGCCCTCTCTGCGCCCAGCTTTCTCCTGTCTGAAAGGGGACTTTAGTAACTGCTTCCTGGGATAGCGATTCTCGAGTGAGGTGCTCGAAGCTCAGTATCACAGTCCTGGCTGAATTTAAATGGTGAGCTCTCCTTTTAAACAAGGCATTGGCTAAATCATCACCAGCAAAAACTAACACAGCGCCTGACTCAATATGTATCCAAGGGACTAGAGAAGGCCTTGTTTCTCTTGGATTAATTTATGGGGAGATAACGCTAAGAATCGTAGACGTTTAGTCTGCAGGGAGTTTCTAGGGTGTTCCTGGCACCAAATGAGGGTCCAGGCGAATGCAGGAGGCTCCCTGCCTTCCCGTCACCATGCTGCCCGTCCTTGGCCCGCAGCAGAACAGTTCTGGCCCCGTGTGTGCACAAATGCCGGGCCAGACGGGAGTTGCACGCGGTTTGCCAAGAGGGATCCTCCCCAGGCCTTCGCTGTGCCTCCCTACCGTCCAGCTGCCCTCTCCGCCTTCCCGAGGTTTCTGCACGGAACACTGCCCCCATCAAAACCTCTCACAAAGGAAGTATCGTGTAGCTACTCCATTTCTTCCCCGGGGTTGTCCTTCTTCCTCCATCTTTCTTCCCCTTTTTGGAGAATGTGGGTGGGAAAACGGAGGTGGTAAGGGGATTTTTCTTATGCTCTTGGAAACTTCTTGCCTTTTAAATATAATGGGCTTTTTAAAAAAAGAAGAAGAAGAAGAAGAAAACTATGGAAAATAAACATTCACAAGCCAACAGCTTGCACCATCCTCTCTGCTTTGATCTTCCCAAGTCTGTCTGCGCAGTCACACAACAGGACAGGCATCCAAGGACATTGCTGGGGAAAAGCCTGTCTTTAAGGGTATAGTGCAGTCTCCCTTCGGCCTTGGCTCCGGCTGCGCCAAGTCCAGGCTCAGCCGCCCTGGGAAGGAAGATTCGTGAGAGACTATTTAGCCAATATGAAAGCAAAAGCCCCGACATCCAGGAGAAGGCTTCGTGGACCTGAGTGGATCACTGTTCCCAGACAGCCAAGGATGTGAAATAGCTACAGTGTGTGCTTTTCAGAAATCCGTGGTCCATCCATACCTATTCCTTCGTGGCCCTCACAGGGAACTTGCGCACACACTCCTGCCACCTTCCCCTAAGACTAACTAGAAAGTCTTGAGAGTGTGGAATCCGTGAGAAGGCAACTAAAACGCTAAACACGGGCATTTCTCAAAGAAGGATTTCAATAGAGAGTGTCCATCTTGTTAGCATTGGGGTCCCCTGATGTAGAGAGCAGGGGCCCACGATCCCTTTTGGCTCAGAGCTCTCTCCACTGGGCACTCTCTGTCTCCTGTTTGGGGGGACGTGTCATTTACTACTTCCAGCTGCGAGCTGGCGACGTCATGAGGTGATAGATCCTCCCGAGGAAATGAGGATCTCTGGCCGCTGTGATGGGAACCATCCCAGGGTCTCTGTGCTCCTCTGTCCCCACTCACTCTTTACTGTCAGGAGGACAAGAGTCGGAAGGGGAGCAGGCGTGAGGGGGGAAGCGGCAGGATTGAGCCCCCAGGGCTGATCTGCCCCCTGCGAGGGGGCAGAGGGAAGGAGCAAGAGAGGGCAGACAGACCCCAAACCATGAGCAGCTTGCACAGTCTTGGACCTGATGTGACATCGGTGGTCGCTGGCCTCCATGCCGCTGCAGGAGGCTGCACAAGACCCTCTTTCTCTGCTTCCTGGTCCTCAGTGTGTTTCTCCTCCTGCCCCAGCAATTAGAATCCTGCCCGTCTCTCGAGACTCACCTCCAAGGTCATGTGTGGGTTCTCACCACCTCCTCCAAACAGCTCCCCCGCCCCTTGAAATCCAACCTCCACCCTCAGCTGAGCCATGGGCACCCATCTGGGACTCTGGCTAGTGGGCTTCACCCTGACTCCCTCCGGCCCCTGTCCCACCCAGCAACTAGATAAACGCAGAAATCAAGCCCCCGATCCTTTGTGAACATCCCTCCAAGCAGCCTGGTCATCTTTCAGTTCCTGTAACTCCCCACACACTTGTCTGTCTCTCTCTCTCTCTCTCTCTCTCTCTCTCTCTCTCTCTCTCTCTCTCTCTCTCACACACACACACACACACACACACACACACACACACACACTCCATCCCTCCACACACATTTCTCTTCCTCTGCCTGGATCATCTCTCCCCCCACCCCCACCCTTAATCTAATCCCTACTCACCCCCAGGTCACAGCTCCCACGCCCTGCTGTCGGGGGACTCTCCCTACGCCCTCACCCATCACCACCTCCCAACCGCACTCACAGTTTCTCACAACTTCCTGTCTTTTCCTTCATGGCTCTTAAGAGAAAATCCCTGCCCAGTCGACCCTTGAACAACACAGGTTTTAGCTACGGGCATCCGCTGACACGTAGGGTTTTTTTTTTTTCCAATACATAATGAAAATGTATTTTTCTCTTCCTTATGATTTCCTCAGCTTACTTGATTATCAGAACCCAATCTACAATATATGCGCTGTAAAAAAAGTGTGTTAATCGACTGCTTATATCAAGGAAGGCTTCTTCTCCTGGACAGCGGGCTGTTTGTAGTTAAGTGTGGGGCAGCCAACGGCGACACGTGGGTTTTCCACCGTGTGGGGGTCCGCGCCCTGACCCCTCCATTGCTCAGGGGTGAACTGTATTGATTTCTGATTTGCCCGCTGTATTTCTTTTTGAGCGGAGTTTGCGTCCTCCCCGAGAACAGGCGCTGGCCTGAGGTCAGCTGTTCTGTTCACCACTCTGCAGAGCCGATGTTCAGTGCCGTCCGGATGGATGGATGAATGAATGAATCAGTGAATGGCGCCCCAGAATTCCCCGGTTATTGCTTATGATTCCCAGAGCATATTGCTGACCGAGCGTGGATTAGATAGAACACCGCACTCGGCAGAGAGGCCGTGGTCACCGGGAGCATGGGGAATGCCTTTGTTTCCTTAAGCTGCTCGCCCTTCTTCCTGCCAAATGCCTGTGCATTTTTCTTCCCCTCTCCCAGCTGCTGTGGGCAGGTGGGCATTAGGGGAGGGTGCCCTTTTTTGGAAACTGGTTACAAGGGCTTCTTCCAGGGTGCCCAGACCCTAACTACCTGCGTGTCCACAGGGAAGAAGAACATAAATGTATGTCCTTTTCCGCCTCCTAACTATTCACGCAAGCGTTTCCTAATTAACACCCTAGGAAAAAAGGCCCTGGGAGTGGCAACAGTGACAACTGCGACTGCTCTTAGGTTACTTTGTCAGGGGTGGCAGTTGCGTCCCTGTATCATCTATACAGAGGTTTGCAAGGTACCAGGGACGTAGGTGACCCGTGAACGTTTGCCACTGCTGCTCCTTGTTCATCCTGCACTGCTGGCCAGGCCGCGCCCCGGCTGGGTCCTTTCTCCAACCTGCCTGCGGGATGGTCACCTCCAGGTCCCTCGGGGATGGGAGGAGGAGCTAGCCTTCGTGGGTGGTCCGGGAGGTGGCTCCAGCTGAGACCTGGAGGAGGAGGAGCCAGTCATGCCAAGATCTGAAGGCAGAGTGTTCCAGGAAGAAGGAGTAGCGAGAACAAAGGTCCTGGGGTGGAAGCAAGCTTAGTGTGTCTGAGCAAAGGCAGAAAACCACGTGTCCGGAGGGAAATGAACAGGAGGAGCGGGCCGGGAGCCAATCAGGCGGCACGATCGGGTGGGGAGTTTCGATTTTCCTCTAAGTGCAGTTCTAAGCAATTGGAGGTGTTTAAACAAGAGATCATCATGATCAACTATACGTGCATAAAATATCATTCCACTGGTGTCTAGAGAATGGATTATAAAGGGAAGGATGCAGTGATGGATGTGGGGAGAGCAGAGTCCCAGTGACCTTGGACAAGCCATTTGATCTCTCTGACCCTCAGTTTCCTCGTCTGTAAAATGGGGATAAGAAAGCCTAATTCTTCTGCAGTCAATATGCATTGATACAATGGGAGGGGCGATTATGTTAAACCTGAAGTGAGAAGGGAGTCAGCCATCCCCACCAGGGACTCTTTGGAGGGGTGTGTGGTTTCTGGAAAGAGCAAATGTCTGAGAATTAGGGAAACGGGCTGGGCTTTGATCCTGGCTGTGTCGGCACAGTCAAGTCACTCGCCCCTGCGTCTTCATTGCGTCATTCATGAATTGACGAGCATATTTTTTGCATCTCCTCTGCACCTGGGTCCACACTTGGCTCTGGAAATAAGGCAGCACATTAGTGAGATATGTCCCAGCAGACGTGGGACTTCCAACCCAGCGCAGGGCAACAATAACAAGAACCAGACGAAGAGCGATATAGTAACAGCCAAGTTACTATAGTAATCATGACGGTAACAGCCAAGCTTGGCTGAGCCGTTCATTACCAAGTGTCGGTAACTGGATGCTTGCTGTTCAATGAACTTTATATACGTAGGAAGTCGTTTAATCCTCACAATAAGAAAAGCTATTACTAGTACTCCCATTTCACAGACCAGGAAACTGAGGCCCAAAGAGAGTAGCCAGTTTGCTCAAGGACACAGCTGGGAAGTCACAGAACCCAACTATGGGCAACACCGCACTCAGCTACGTAACTACAAGGGTTATCGTCACCCCAAATCAAGTCAGGGCCATGAGGGCACATTAGGGAGATCAGAGCTGGTCTCAGGGTGCAGGTAAGGCTTCCCCGAGGCTGTGACATTTCAACTGAGACCCCAAAGATGGATAGGAGTGGATCAGGCAAAGAGCAGGGACAAGATAAAGGGGGCGAGGACAGAGACAAAATAGAGTTGTGATGTGCTCTCAGGCGCGTCGGAGGGCGTGGTGCTGGTGCTGTGGTCACTGGCAAGGGGAATAACAGTGAACTCTTTCTCCCCTCGGTCCCCAGGCCCTGCTGGCCCGGGCCCTCTACAACAACCGCCCCGACTGCTCCGATGAGCTGGCCTTCTGCCGAGGGGACATCCTGACCATTCTGGAGCAGAACGTGCCGGAAAGCGAGGGCTGGTGGAGGTGTTCGCTCCACGGGAGGCAAGGCCTGGCCCCAGCCAACCGCCTGCAGGTCCTCACGGAGGCCCCTGCAGACAGGCTCTGGCCCCCGTCCCTGGCAGGCCCGGAAGAGGCTCTCTCCAGCCCCAAGGAGACCTACCGGGTGCCCGCCCTGCTCAACCCCCCGCCTCCTAGCCCCGTATATGAGCACATGAAGAGCTGGGTGGAGGGAACTTCATCACCCACAGTCCAAGTCTACGAATTGCCTGACCCACCCGCCAGCGCCAGGATTGTCTGTGAGACGATGCTAAGCTTTCCGAAGCAGGTAAGCGTATTTCTGAAGGGAAGCCTCGGGTCCAGTGATGGGAGTGACGGGAGGGGAGCGTGGCCACCCCTTCCAGCACTGGTATCTGTCAGAGCAAAGGTCCCGAGTGGGAATCAGACCGTCGGCAGGACGGGCTGGGCTTGGGTCTGGCCCCCACTTTGGTTGTCATGGATACTCTCACCAGCCCTGAGACGCCCCCGTTCTCCAGGTACCCCCACTCTGTGCTGGGAAGCGTCATGGACATTCATGGGGACTTTTTTGACCCCTGGTAGGATCACTAGGACTGCAAGTGATCAATGGAAGGGTTGGATTTCCATGGGGTCAAGGCAAGAAATTACTCATCAGATTTCTAGTACGTGCGCCCTTCAACCCAGATACACTGCTTCCAGAATTGCTACAGAAATACACGAGGAAGCACAGATATACCTGGACGGGGAGGGCATGGCCGCTGTAGCACTGTTTGTATAAGGAAAGAATTGAAGATGCTTCAACGTTTGGTAACAAGGGGATGGTTACAAAAATGTTGGCATGGCCCTACAACAAACTATTACGCCATTGTGGAGCAAAGATGGAGTAGTTCCATGGGGTATTTTTATGAGGGAATTAAGAGCTATTAAAATAAAAACCAAGTGAACAAACAAAAACTAAAAATAACCTTCCGCGTGTGCGCCTGCTCACACTTTGGAAAGAGCGCACACCAGCAGCGGCTAGCCGGAGGAAGTGGAATCGGTCAAGGAGAAAGTGCAAGATGGCCTTAAGCAAGGGCCTTCATTGCATCCGCCGTTATGCCCCAGCGCCCAAGACTGTGGCAGCCACGGGGTGGGTACCAATAAGAATTTAATCAACTGAGAGATTAGGAAGTTGATTCTGTGAGAGCACAGAGCGTGTATTACATTGCAATTTAAAAATAGAAATTTTTAAAAGAATAAAGAGGAAAAGAAGCATTCTGTAAATGCAGAATAAAAAAAAATATTTAAAGAAAGGAATGAAAACAAAACAGAAGGATGATCTCCATTTTCCCGAAGCCCTGGCTTCCACGAAGTGTTAAGAATGCCGAACAGATTTGCAGGGTCTCCAGTCACCATGGGCATTTCCTGCCGTCATGCACTTTGCTTTCAGCTTAGATGACACCTTTTCCCTGGTGACAGCTCGGGGCGGAGGTCCCGACAAGGCCTGTGTCCAGGAATGTGCGCTGCCCCGCTGGGTGTTCTGTGGCCCCAGGAATGGTGTGCTTACGACGCAGGCCTCCTCCGCACCAGCTCCCAACGCCACCTTCAAACAGGAAGCTGTTGGCTCCTTGGAAAGTTCTGAATACTTCAGATTTTCTGACTCCTTGGGTTGCCAGGCAGAAAACCAGACAGTTGTCACGCAGAACAGCTGCCCCTCGAGCACTGGCTGCAAACCCCGGAGGGAAGCTGGCTGTGCCTCCTGCAGCTGGTCCCTGAGGTAGACCCTGAGTCGTTCCTCTAGAACAGCTGGCCCGAGCCCCAGCCTGGCACGCCCAGCTGCCGTCCGAGCAGCTGACTCGGAGCAGAGCCTGGTGGTTCCCCCAGGAAGAACAAGTGGCCTCATCTGAAGTTAACTGGAGTTTCTTTTCAAAGCACTGGAAGAAAGCAGACAAACAAATAAACAAAAAGCCGTTTTCGCCCTTCCTAAAGGACAGTGGGGCCCATCCACCGTTCACCAGGTATCCCTAACAGCCAACGTTTGCCGGATGGATGGAGCGACCAGGTGCAACAGAAGTGCTCGTAACCATGAACTTCAGCTTGTGGACTGACACCTGGTATGAAAGGGAAGATGCGCTTACTGTCTCCACAGAAAGGGTCAGGGCGTTCGCTGTAAGATTCGTCCCTGACCACCAGAGCCCTGGCTTGTGCAGGCCGCGGCAATCGGTCAGAAACCACAGCCACCGATGGGGAATTCGGATGCCAGGGGCCTTGCACTACTCCAGCAGGGCTCCTGCGGTGGACTCCGTGAAACCCCCTGGGGAACTTTTCTATCTGTTATTCCTGCTCAAGTTTCCTCTGCGGCTGCCCTCTCTACGTTTTTGCTCTCCCCACCCTCTGGCTCACCCCTTTTTTTATTGCCTTCTCCACGCTTGAGGGGCTTGGAGAGCCCACCTGTGGCTCAGGAACCAGGAGTCCAGTGCATTTGGCTTCTGGGGCAGCCAGGACCATGCTGGGTGATCAGAAACATCACAGCACACCCCGTACTTCTCCTTCTTCCTGTGCATCATGAGAGCAGAGGGACTGACCATTTCCAAGGTCACCTCCAGGTGCACTGTTCGGTGATCCTAAGCGATTTTGTGGCTTCTTCTAGTGCCAGAAGGAAGGAACCTAAGAAATGGGGTGGATGATTGGTTAGGAATCTCCTGATCTACAGAGCAGGCTGACACGTTCTCCCTGCTTGCTTGGGTTAGCCCAGTGGTTAGCCCTGCGCCTGAGGCTGCCCAAGAAATGCACCCTGCACACAAGCGGTTGCTGCTAGAACAAGGTGAGCCCACTAGTGTGGTGCTGTTCTCTGACAGGTGGTCCCCGGGCTTGGAACACAGCCAGGGAGACCCTGGGTCGACTCTCGCTAGATGAAGGTCAGCCAAGAATTAAAAACCAAGATGGTGGAGACACGTCCCTGTTCTCATGTTGTCCTAACAGAGGAGCCTACACATCCACATCAGACGTCTCTGCGGCTGACAGGAACCTTCGGGTCTGTCCGATGAGAACAACCCTTCATTTTACCAGTAAGGACACTGATTCTTAGGGAGCTGAAAAGGGCCATTCAGGGTCCCACAGCCAAAGACCAGAGAGTCAAGCGTCCTTGTCGGGTCTGCCTGTTCATCTGTGACCCTAGGCTGCCAGCGCCGAGAGCAGAGACCTCAGCAAGTCTTTGACCTTCGTTTATGTGACTCTGTGGTGACACTGTCTACTCTTGGAATTAACTTTTTTTATTGAAGTTTAACCTACAAATCCTAAGGGTACAGCTCAGTTATTAGGATTCAGATCAAGAACAAAGCTTAAAAAAAAAAGAAGGAAAAAGAAACAGAACAAAGCTAATGCTAATGCCTCATGCCTGCTCCTGGTCACTTCCCCCTGGGTAACCACTGTCCCGAGCTTGTTTTACTTTTTGTTCCAACTTCCTTAATGCAATACATTGGGCTTTTTTTGTTGGGGTTTTTTTGTGTGTGTGTGATCACCAAATAAAGAACACATTTGGTTTTGGTTTAAATTCAGAGAAGAGAATTATTCATGTTTCAAGTGAAAATGAAGGACATGCTCTCGGACCCTGAACCCGAGTTTCCTCCTGGCCCCCTGAGCCTTTCGAAACCAGGCTTCGCAGATAGGTTCCTGAACTGAGAGCCATCTTGAACCTACGTCTTCCAAGAAACGCTGGGCGTCTGGGGGTGGGAACCGCACACAGGAAAGCCCCTCCGCCCCCTGTACTCTGCCCCCTGTAGGTGTTGCGAGTGTGACCCACAGACGCGGCCACATAAACACGGGGAGTCGGCGTCAGAGGGGGGTAGGGGCCAACGGAACAGCCTTCGGGGCGGCCCTGAGGTGGGACAGAGCGTGGTGTGCCGGAATACACGGGTGACATGTCCTTTCCCTCGTTCTTTGCCTCCCCAAGGCCGTCTTCTCGATTCCCAGACCTGCTCAGGCCTCGTCGCCCGCCCTGTACGACGTGCCTGTCCAGAGCCGCTGCCCCCCAGCCCTGAAGGTGAGCCTTGACCCTGGCCCTGCTCCCCGAGGGGCGGCCCGCCCAGAGCATAGGGGTCCCAGTGTCACGTAGATTGCCCACCCGTCCGCTCCTGGCTCCAAGGGGGTGGGGGGACAGCCCTGCTCAGAAGCCAGTTTTGTGCCCAGGGAGCCCAGGCCTGCGCTGGAGAATGTCAGGACTATTTGAAAGCTGAATGTTTTTAAACTTCACTTTTCCTATGGAATGCACACTTTGAATCTACACACACACATTCATGTACATGTGTGCACTTTTAAGACTATTTTGAAGGATGTACAGGCTGGGACAAAAGTCGGTTTACAGTTGTGAGTACTCAAAACACAGAGTCATTCTTGCGTTATTGCTCGTTAATTACCGCATCGTTCTCCATACGAACAACTGTAAAGCCCCTTCTGCCCCGCCCTGCACGTCACAGGCTTAACATCATCGTTGGTTACCTTAACGTTGATCACCCCTGGGGACGAGATGGCAGGCGCTCTTTTTTAACCAGTTTGTATGTAACTGGCACATCGGATTTGTAAGACGAGCTTCACGTGATCAGAGGGCAGCTTCACTCCCTTCGAGGGCCGTTCGAGCTGCTCCGTGGCTGCATTCTCTCCTGCTCCCGCGGTGCGGTGCAGAACCGCCGGCAGCTCGAACCCCGCTGCCCAGCCCAGTCCGCAGAGACTGTTGTTAGAAGTCTGGGCGGCAGCCCTCCACTCTCCAGCGGCCTCTCTCCTCTGCAGAACCTGTCTCCGTGCTCCCTCACCTCGCCGGGGAACAAAGAAACTGCTTTCCACATCCTGATCTAAGCGTTTTCTAACTGCTGCGCACGCAGAAATGCATAGTATCTGCGCAGCCGCGATGCCTTTCGCTCATTGTGGGTGTAGAGACATGTCATTTGGCTTGGTGTCTATAGTCAGTAGGCACTCGGTAAACATGTGCGGAACGAACACCTGAGTACTAGGCCCGGGACAGTTTCTGCTGAGAAAGACAGAGAAGGAAGACTGAGGACAGAGGAAGCCCGAGTCTCATTTATTCTCCCGTGATTCAGGCTCAAGGTTAACTTACCTTGAACCACCGTTTTGAACTCAGGCAGCTGCGGTTCATTCTCTCTGTCCTTTGTCCCCGCTTCGGTTGAGAAGCACCTGTTAACGCACAAAGTCCACAGTCCAAACAACACCCACCGCCACACATGAGCCTCCAGCACAGAGCGCCTGACGGGAGCCCCTCCCCCCAAACACGGGCATGGGAGGGTGTGTGATGGGCAGCCTGCAGGAGGGAAACATCCACATCGCCCTGTGTTGCGGTCTTTCCCCAGGAGCCAGAGAAGCAGCAACTGTATGACATACCCGCCAGCCCCCGCAAGGCAGGACGCAGCCCCCTGGCCGGCTCGCCCAGCGTAAGTACCACCCGGAGCTGAGGTCCGACGTGTGAGCGCCTGGGCCTCCTCCGGGGCCTTTTTAGCCTGGTCCAAGTGCGCGGTGCTAGTGCCTCGTGGCAGACCCTGCTTCACGGAGGACCCTCACCACGGCCTGGCCCAGGTGTGGCTGGGACCGGTCCTCATGCTGCTCCAGCCTCCGTTTCTATGGCAGACTCAGGGCGCGCGTGAGGGAGTCCCTCAGAGGGACCCCCCGCCATGCGGGGGCAGAGCAAGAGCCCTGCGGACCTGAGGTCGATGCTCGATGCTCGTCCTCCCTGCCACCCACCTCAGACACAAGCCGTGTTAACACAGGCTTTTGCTTGTGTCTGGGGGAAATGCCCTCCCTTGAAATCTGCGGCATCTCCGCCTGCCCTGGGGTTTTGTCGCCTTATCAGGGAAGAGCTGGCACTCAGCGGTGTCCCGAGGGACATAGAGGCATCTGTGAGATGGAAAGGAAGGGGGTAGGAGGGCGTCTAGAGCAGGGGGACCAGTCCCGGTGAAATGAAATATCGCGGTAAGAAGTGACCATTCCGACGGGTTCAGGGACAGGTAAACAGCCTGGGTGCTGACCTCACAGGTGACAGAGCGGGAAGGAGGGAGGCTCAAAAGGAGACTGGAACCAGACTGGGGAGGGCCTTGGCTGGCAGTGGCAATGAGGAGGCCACCGAAGGGGCTGGAGCAGGCCCTCCGTGTAGGACACGTTTGTCACCTGCGTTGCATACTCTTCTTCCTATCGCTGCTAAGCTGGGCGGCTGTGTGTGCTTCTCCGCAGAGGCAGAGCGTTCCCGTGACGTCAACAGTCGCCGTAAGGAAAGCCTGCTACAAGACACTACCGAACCCTCAGAAATCAGAATGGGTTTACGACACCCCAGCGTCTCCTGAAAAAGCCGAAGTAAGAAATGCATCTCTAGCAGGCTTTGCGGACGAAGCGGGGCCCCCTGCGCTCCCCAGACAAATGACCAGTTTCCACTGCCCTCTGAAGAGCAGAGCAAGATCCCTCATGCCACACCTGAGTGGAAATGTGCTCACGCAGAAGAAGCTCAGCCTTCCAGAAATTCCCGCTCACTGCGTTCCAGCACCCGTGGACACCACCCCCTCGGAGGAAGGAGTCGGGTACAGGGTTCCCTCGAGCTTTCTGATTCCCCGAGTGGAGCAGCAGAACACCAAGCCAAACATTTACGACATCCCTAAAGCTAGGCCACGTGCCCCTCCGGCTGCAGAAGAGCTGGAGAAAGGCAATGGGGCTCCCGAGAACGCGGGGGACGGTCGCCGCTCCTGGGTGCCCCGGCAGACCACATGGCTCTGCCCTGAGCTGGACAGCCTGTCCGTGAACAGCGCGGACAGCAGAGTCAGTGTCGTCTCTTCGTGCTCCTCCGCGTCCACCGACTCTTCGTCCGGCTCCTTCTCTGAGGAGTCGGCGAAAGAGCTGTCCCTGGACTTGGACTTGGCCAAAGGGATGGTGACGGCTCTCCAGCACAAGGTGGCCAGCTCTGTCACGGGCCTGATGCTCTTTGTGAGCAGGACGTGGAGGGTCCGAGACTACCTGGAGGCCAACATCAACGCGATCCGCAGGGCCACCGACCACATCGAAGAATCTTTGAGAGAATTTCTGGATTTTGCCCACGGCGTCTGCGGGGCCGCCTGTCACCTCACGGACAGTAACCTTCAGGCCAAAATCAGGAGTCAGCTGAAGACGATATGCAGCTCCTACCAGACCCTGCTAGAAACCAAGGAAAGCCTGGATGGCTGCAACTGGTCCCTGGAGGTCCTCGTGACAGACAAAGCCCAAAACAGCCCGGATGACCTTGAGAGATTTGTCATGGTGGCGCGGATGGTTCCAGAAGACATCAAGAGGTTTGCCTCCATGGTCATTGCCAACGGGAGGTTGCTTTTCAAGCAGAACAGTGAAAAGGAAGATGCTGTCCCGCTGACCCTTAGCGCAGGACCTAAGCTCACGAAATGCGTCCAGCTTCCCCAGAGGGAAGTGGAATCCTATCAAAGAAGCGCCCCTATCGGTAAACTGAGGGAAAGTGGCCTCCTCCATGAACCGCTGGAGAAAAACCGGACGAACACCCGGGAGAAGGTGAGTCTGGTGTCCTGAGGGAACCGTATACAGGGGCTTTCCGTCTGGGTCTGGAGTAGCCACCGGTGAGTTAGATGCCCAGAGTCTCTCAGTCAGTCATTGTACAGGCTGGGGAAGGCACCGATTCCACTCTCCGAAAATAAAATTCACGAAAGTAAAATTCCAGATGACATCGTATTAAGAAGGAAGATGAATATTTTAACACTGAGGCAGGTCGGATGTCTTCTGGACGTCTCGGGGTTGGGAGTTTACGTCCCTGACACTAAAATCAAAGGGGGCTGTCAAAGCCTTTTGAAATCCACTCTTTGAGCCTTAATCTCGCCGTCAAGATTTCTTGCATCTTTTTTAAAGTTGCACATTTAGTCATCGTCAGCGTGTTTCTTAGAAACGGAAGAGGGAGTGTAAACACTCTCCCAAGCTGTGTGTGGCCAGCGCGGCCTCAGGACTCCAGTCACCCTTCCAACGCCTCAGCTGCGGGGGCGCAGAGGCGCTACAGGAAGGGGAACTTCAGTTCGAGAATCTCGAGGCTGCAAAGGCACCGCAGGTCGCCGGGGGCTCTGTCCCGCAGACAGCCCGGCGCTTTCGGGGCCCAGCGTCAATGTCTTGATATTCTGCTAAAGAGCCTTGTGGTGGAAGAGCTGTAACGCTCTCTAGACGAGGTAGAAATTTCAATATTTTTCATTACCCAATTAAGTAAATAAGCACATATGTATAAAAATCTAAAAACAAAAAACCTGCGTGTCATCATACTAGGCCATATTGCTAGACACAGTTCAGCCCTTGGGTGACCAGAATGTCGTTTTGCTGAAAAAGGCATCAGTACGCAGAGCGAAACTATGAAGAGTAGGGCTCCAATGTTAAAGTGGACTTACATAGGTATCTGGTAGTAAAAAAAAAAAGCTATTCATGGGGGTGATTCAAATGGGTTTTCTGTTTCAGAAGTTGCCTAATGCGGAAGAGGAAGTAAAACCCATCTTGGAACAAAGGACAGATGAAAACAAAGGCTTAAAAACACAGGTAAGCGACTTCGCTCACCCTCCAAAACTCCCGATGCGGACGCTTCACCCTTAGAGATGATTCCTGCTGTGAATCATTCACCAGCACAGCCGTGGCCCACCGGGGAGGAGACCTGGTGTTTCCTTTTTATGGTAGAAGGGACCCTGGGGAGGAACAAGCCCGGCGAGCTCCAGGACGGGGAACGCCATCCTTCAGCCACTCACGAAACGACGCCGAGTGCTCTGCAGCCTGTCATGGGCAGTGCTGCGTGGCCGTGAACCCCAGGGGCTCCCACCCCCTTCGAGACCCTCTTCGAAGGCTTCTGACCACAGCAGAGAAGCCATTTGGGTTTGGGGCTTGTACATCTTCAACACTTTTGACACGGGGCATTCTTTTTTTTTTTTTTAATCAAAGATGTTATCATTGTGTTTATTTTTTTTAAGATTTTATTTATTAGCAGGAGAGAAATATCAATGTGTGGTTGCCTCTCGTGCATCCCCTGCTGGGAACTGGCCTGCAACCCAGGCATGTGCCCTGACTGGGAATCGAACCGCAATCCTTTGGTTCGCAAACCCGCACTCAATCCACTGAGCTACACCAGCCAGGGCCATTGTGTTTATTTTTATTGATCGCCTTTTCTTGCTGCCAGTTCTCCATTTACCAACTCAAAATGACAGTCGTTTTTTTTCATCTACCAAGTCAGAAAGTTTCCTTTAGATTAACATACATAGCTCTGTTCAAAGACAAAGATGAAGCAAGTTAAGAGGAAGGGCAGAAGGGCCTGACAAGGGAAGGGTTTCTCTGAATGACTGAGCCTAGAGGTGGTGAACCAGTTCAACCCTCGGCCCCGCCCCCACTTCAGGCTGCGGGTTTGGGGGGGATGAGGAGCCGCGGAGATGTCCAGTCACATGGATAAGATCACTTGCCTTCTGCAGGCAAACTAGGGTGAGAACCCAAGGCCCCTGCTGTTCAGCTCTCGGGCCTCATTCTTTGGGGTCTGCTCGGATTGCTGAAAGTCGTGCCTCTTCGTTCAAGCTGAGGTGGGCCTCAGACCAGCGCCCCTCAAACTTGGGAGTGGATCACAGTCTCCTGCAGGGCCTCCTAACACTCAGAGGCCCCCCTCCCAGAGTTTCTGGTGAGGCCAAGAATTTCTTCTCTCACAAGTTCCCAGGGGAGCTTGCTGCGGGGACCACACTCGGGAAACCACTGCTGTAGGACAGTGCCTCTCAGTGGGGGTGGGGCACCATGGGCCGTGGGGGACAGTTCTCCGTGGTGGGGGCGGACGTTCGCCACCCCCAGCCCCTGCCTGCCTGCCTGGAGTGCTCCCTGCTCAGCCACAAATATCTCCCCACATTTCCAGCCCCCACAGGATGAGAATCACGACACATTTTTTACGTACCTGCAGTTAACACTTTCAAGCTATGAGGCTGACATGCCAGCCTGGCTGGCTGCTTCCCCTTCAGCCTCTGCTCCATCCTCCTCACGCTCCCTGCACCCGGAGACCCATCGCAACCAACACGCCCATCTTTCCCTGCATATCTTAGGCCATTTTGCTGCTGTAACAAAGTCCTGTGGACAGTGTGGCTTGTAAACAGCAGAAAGTTATTTCTCATCGTTCTAAAAGCTGGAGGCTTGAGGTATTCGAGCCACTGGGGACCTTGCTGGTCCCCAGTGGTGGCTCCCTTCCAGGCTGCAGACTGTCCTCTCTCTGTGTGCTCACTGGGCAGGGAGCAGAGCCGGGAAGCAAGCGCTCCACGATTCCTAGAAGGGCACTAACCCCATCCATGGGGGCCCCACCCACATGACCTCATCTGACCCTACTCACATCCCAAAGGCCCTGTCTCCTCGTGCCTTCCAAGTGGAGGGTAGGGTTTCCACGCAAGAACGTGGGGAGGACGCGGTCGGACCTCAACGCTGTCCGAGCGCTTCTGGACTGCGCACTTGGAGATTATAGGCTGACGAGGGAGCACGCAGTTCAACGGGAAGGATGAGTTGCAGACGTCCTGGTGTGTCGGGAACCCCCAGACCCTTATTTTGCTCAGTGAACGGCTCCGGGCAGCCTCCTTTCTTTAGGGAGCTTCCGTCTGCTCACCTGTGACCTAACAACAGGGCTTTCGATGGTCACCTGGCACAGTCTCCACTAAGTTAGATGCTGAGCATCTTTCCAGAGTGGGTAGGCTTGGGGGTTGGGGGCAGGGGATACGGGTTCTGTATTCCAGAAAATAAAATTCATGGCAGTGAAGGCCTAGATGAAACCTTACTAGCAAGTAACAGAAATATTTTAATATTAAGATAGTAAGTTGGCCTATTTAGGTTTCTTCTGAAAAATTATGAGGTTCAGGTTTTACCTCTGATATTGGAGTTAGACAGGATTTTTTAATTTCTTTAAAATCTCTTCTTTGACCGAACATTTTGTTCTGACCAACAAGTGTTCTTGCGTGTTTGAAAGTTATAAATTCGGTCATTGTCAGCGTGTTTCTTAGAGTGAGTTTGTTGAGAGAATTGAGTAAGATTTTATATATTTGTATAAAATAAGTCCTGGCTGATGTGGCTCAGTCCTGAGGTCCTGGATTGAATGTCGCCTATGAACCAAAGGATCAATGGTTCGATTCCCAGGGCTGGCACATGCCTGGGTTGTAGGCCAGGTCCCCAGTAGGGGGCGTGTGAGAGGCAACCACACACTGATGTTTCTCTCCCTCTCTTCCTCTGTCCTTTCCCCCTCCCTAAAAATAAATAAATAAAATCTTTTAAAAAATAAAATAAGATTACATATAATGCAATCTATCAGATCGTACATATTATAGTTTTTATATAACAGTGCTTTGAAAACATTTACATTAATTTGTTAGGCAAATGTTACACTATGGCCCCTTTTCTTATAAGAAGTCTACCAAATAGAGCAAAAGCAGGAAAAGGGAGCCAAGCACAGCCTGCCGATGGAATCCCTCTCTTACCTGCTGTTTTCTCCTGCTTCTCTAGAATTCAAGCTACCCTGTGCCCCGGCCCCTGTGTCAGCAGGACCCCGAGAAGAAGGTCCACCTTTCGGAGCACTGCCGCCTCTATTTCGGGGCGCTCTTCAAAGCCATCGGCGTCTTCCACAGCAGCCTCAGCCACAGCCAGTCCCCAGAGATCTTCATTGCGCAGAGCAAGCTGGTCATCATGATAGGGCAGAAGCTGGTGGACACGCTGTGCAGAGAGACCCAGGACAGGGATGTGCGCAACGAGATCCTCTGTGGCAGCAGCCACCTCTGCAGCCTGCTCAAGAACGTGGCCCTGGCCACCAAGCACGCCGTGCTCAAGTTCCCAAGCCCCGAGGCCCTGGGACACCTCCAGGCCGAGGCTGAGAAGCTGGAGCAACACACGCGGCAGTTCCGAGGGACGTTGGAATGAGCCTCCCTCCCTCCCCCCTTCCTGTGCCATCTGTCTTACGGGAAAGGCCAGCCTGGGAACACAGGGCAGGGTGGAAACCTGCCCAGAGCTGGTATTCCCAAGTGCTCGGGGGGGCCCCGGACACTGACTTACCCACAGAGTCGGGGAAGGGTGACCGGTGTTAAGTAAGGACCCTGCTAAGTATGTGTCACGTGAGGTCAGTGTGCAGAGTGACATCGTAGAAACCAGTTGTTATATTAGTTAAATGTGTGCCTGTTTTAAATCCATTCATTCAATACTGATTTATTTATTGGGCACCTACTATAGTCAAATTCTTGGTGCTGCACACGTAGCCGTAAATGAAACAGAAACCTTCTCCTCCAGGAGCTTACACTCCACGGGGAGGCAGTCGGTGACAGAGAAATGTATATACAGTCTATCAGGTGCCAGGGAGGAAAAGTCAGGAGGGAGGAGACTTATTTTCAAATGAGTAACTTCTGTTGCATCTGTTAGATAAGGTGATGAGTATTTCACATTTGGTTGAATTAATTCTGCAAGACTGGTACAGATTATGTCTCTATCTTACACCAAATATATATTTATATTTTCTATTTTGTCTCCACCATGGTAAAGATGCATATTGTATTTGCAATGTAGCCTGTTCTGTTGGGTTCCCTATTAATTTATTAATTTATGTAACGGGCTGTGGAATAAATTAGGATGTTGATAAATTAGGTGTTGATAAATTCAGGATGCTCAATCGGCAAAGGTTTATACCTCAATGTTTATAACATTATATAAATATAATCATGAATCATCCTTGAAAAAGTCGTTCATCCGTGTTGCCTGGGTTCTGGTCCCGAAGTAAAGCCTCCACTGCTTACTTCTGTTATTCACTCGCCCTCCCCAAAGTGCGCAGAGGGGTGCAGTAGAGGTGAGGCTACCGCGGGCAAAGCCAAGCCGTGGTCCAGGAAGTGCGGCGGGGACAGGATGCCCATCTGGGGGCGCAGATCTAATAGTGGCTCAGAGCTCCCTCCTGTCAAACCACCTCCTCTTCTCCGAGCAGCTGGCTCTTTACCTCATGTTGCTATGGTTACATCATCCCACCTTCACTTCAGGCGAAGGTCCACGTTCCTATATGCATCTCTGCCACAAAACACCTTTGCCTGGAAACAGCATCTCCAGGCTGGAAGTCACCTCACATGGAACCAGGTTTGGTTCCTACCTGCTGCTCTGTGCTTAGTAGGTGCTTTTAAATTGCTGGGAGGTTGGTTATTGTTGCTGTTAGTCTCGGGGCTCCTGAAGAAGGGACCTGCTTGGTGAGGCTTGGGTCTCTACACCACAACAGGGGGACCCACCTTCTCTGAACAGCTGTCATCTGTATCAGCCAGGACCCCTGCTGCAAGGGATCAAAAACCGCATCCAATCCCTCTTAAGCAAATAAAGGAAACTGATCCACTCAAGGATCTTAAACCATCCAAGGGCCAGCTGGCTTCTAGACCAGCTGGTTTTGGGTGCTACAACAGTATCCATGAGGCCCGGTTTCTGAGACCCACTTTCTCTACTAAGTTAATGCTCATGATTGCGAAGCGGCTGCCCCATGTGGTACCCTTCTTGGTTTGTGGTCAGAGGAGAAGCAAGAGACTTGATTCTGCTTGGACTGTCTTAGGTCGGGTACCTGCCCCTCAAAGCCTCATGGTAAGCAGGGTATATAAAGCCCAAGTGGACCAAGACCTGGAATTCACCGCTGCCCACACACCCACACACACCCACCAGACCTACATGGGTCCTGAGAAAGGCCAGGAGGTGTTTCTGCCAAGAACAGTGAAATGTCTGAGCTTTCCCCCTCCTTCAAATTAAGTGTCATGAATTCGGAGAGAAGACATGAGATTCTGGGGTCAGAGACTACATCGGGGGTCCCCAAGGTCACCCCCAGGTCTAGTGATTCAGGAGGAGGGCCCACAGGACTCAGCATAGTCAGACTCACAGCCGTAACCTGTCACAGTGAAGGGCAAAGGCAGAGGAAACCAGGTTCTCGCTGCCAAGAGTCTTCTCCCCACAGTCACACAAGACACCCTTTCCTTCCCCCAGTAACGAGTTGTAACAACACACGTGGAAGGTCGCCAGCCAGGAAGCTCACGAGAGCCTCAGCACCCAGGGTTTTTATGGGGGCTGATCACGTTGGCAGCCCCTGCGTGGCACGTGCAAAAATTTCAGACTCTCAGAAGGAAGGCAGGTGTTCGGCATGAGTCACATGGTTCGTAGAGTTTAGGCGCACTGAGCTGTTCTTATCAGCTCTGGGTGGGGAGCAGGGAGGGGGTCCTCCCCAAGACCCCAGGCCCCATACGACTACCAAAGGCCAACCTGGCGAGGACATCCGAATTCCCTAAGATCCCTCTAAGAATATTAGGCAGGTGCTACGCACAGACAAAGGACTTCTTCTACAGCATCAGAGGAACTTTTGCTGCGTATTCGAATTTCCCTGTGCCCCCCAACGTCCCGTGGGTGCGTGTGAATCTGTGCACACAAAGGGTGTGTGTGAACACACCGGCAAGCCGTTTACTCCAGGGGGCAAGATGACCTGTGCATAGTAGTAACACCAACAGCACGTGTGCCTCAAGGGACTCCTATGTCCCAAGTGCTGTGTTAATGCTTTAGATGTTTCATCTCCTTCAGTCCCCCCTCATAAGGGATGTAGTCGCCAATAGTTGGTGAGCAGGTCCCTGTGGGATTCAGGATACCACATGTTTGTTGCACAGAGATGTGAATATACGTGGAGGCATGTCTGCATCCATACACATATATATATTTTTGAGATGAGTCCAGAGGACCTTTGTAAACAAAGCACAGAACCGCTGGGTTCAAACCCACAAGAACTGCTGCTGTAAGTTAAATGTGTTTCCTTCCCCCTTTTTTTTTTTTTTTTTTGAAAGATGGCAGTTATGGGATGAGTTGCCACTGATTAATTCAACAGGATAATCACTTCTGAAAAAATGCAAAAGTAGAAGAAGATCACATTTCTGAGCTTTTAGCATCATCTTGCTGAGTATTTTTCCTTATGGCCCAGAATGCTGTGCGGTTTCCTGGGGGGGGGGAGGAAGAGGAAATGGTGGGCGTCGGGGGTGGTGGTGGTCGTGGTGGTAGCAACTTGACCTCAATTAAGTTAACTTTTATCCGGAGGATGGAAGTGGTGAGGAGCCTCGTTAAGAGATCTTCCAGTGTGACAAGCGCTGGGGAGCCTGTTTCTGGTTTGGTGGTAACTTTTTTTTTTTCAATAAAACATCTTTTAAAAATGTATGTCCTCCCCAGGTCTCCAAAAGCAGCTGCCTGTTTGCAAAGGTTCCCTATTTGTGTGAGCATTTACTATTGCTTTTTTTTTTTTTTTTTTTTTGCATCCAGGGAAGAGTGTTTCTGGAACGGGAACAGCAAGGCAAGGGCCCAGGAGCGGAGAGGGCGGGGAGGAGGACCAGCAGAGTCGGGGAGAGAAAAGCAGCCAATCTGAGTTGGGCGGGGTGGCCCGGGCTGGCTCACGTAAGCCCTGTGCGTTCCTGGAATATTTTTAATATTTCTCTAAAACAGCAACGTAAAAGTGAATTTTGCCTTGACTTACCTCAGTAATCAGCTCCATTTTCCACTCCATTTTACTTTACCCCTCGCTGGGACATCCTAAGAGTAAGCTTCAATGATGGTTGGGAAGTTCTTAAAGACTCCTAACCCATAGTTGGTTCTTTTTTTCATGCTAACTCTTAAAATGAGCTCTTCCGCATGCCAGCTGTTCCCAAAGTTTTAAATGGCATCTGTGGAAGGGCACATGGGCAGAGCTAACAGAAAATCAAACCGGCCCCAGGTTGGAAATCTGAAATAGTTGGGAAACTATTGTAACAGGCTGTGGAAGCATTTCAAGCACTGGTTCTTAGTCTGGGCCTCAGAAGCCTGTGAATGAGACACATACGTGTATAAACTGTACCAAAGATTCCTACATACTAATGGATGTGTTTCTGGGAATAAGTGCGAAGTTCCATCAAAGTCTTCAAGAGGTCCAAGGACCCCCAAAATGTTAAGAAATACTGGTTTTGCTCAAAGGTGGTGGTTTTCTCTCCCGTGGTTCTTTCCTCTTCCCGCCCCCCAAACCCACAGCTTGACTTGGGCAACTCTGTCGCTGAGGATCCTTGCGAAGGAATGGCCATCATTAGTTCACTCAATAAAGGCAGCGGGGAGAAGCCGCAGGTGACGGCACCTGCTTCCTAATGTGTCTGGGAGAACAAGACGGCTCCAGCCAAGTAAAGCGCAAAAATACAAGCAGCAACCAGCTCTCCACTCAAATTAGTTGTTATTGATGATGATAATAAACCCCACAAATGTAGTAGCCATGCAGTCTGTGGTACAGAGTAGCCTAGAGGCCAATATTCTATTTTTTTTTTTTTTTAGAGACCAATGTTCTAAAAGAGGAAACCAAGGAGGAAGAGAAAAAACACTGAGCTGCTGAGCTTCAGCGCCTGAACAGGCAGCACCGATCTGTGTCATCAGCGGCTTCTGGGGGCGAGGCCAAGGAACGTGGCGTTTGCCTTCAGTGGGACTCAGCTGAGAAAGGCCCTCATCCGCCTGCCACTGCTCCGACTCACTGCTGTGAGTTGGGACCCCTGGCCCGAAGACACTTTGTACATTTCAGTCCCAATTTTGCCATTTGGAAAAAACAGGGCATTACAGCCCCCTACTTCCTAAGGTTGTTGAGAGGACAGAGGAAAAAATGCCTCCAAATCGCCCAGGGTTTGGTCATAGAATGAGCAGCTTTTTAAATTTTTTCTTCCCCAGATGAACTGGACGAGGGGCACAGTTAGTTGCCCCAAAAAGAGCACTGGTTTGAGAGTCTGTCTAAAGATCCCTGGGCTTATGCTCCAATGTATCTGCTTTTCCGTCCTGTTAGGGAAGACAGAAAATCTTGGAACCCGTTGCCAGCTCTCGTTTCCTGCCTGTGTGACCTTGAACGAGTCGTTCATTTTTCTAGGCCTCTGTTCTCTCAGCTGCAAATGGGATTTTAATAGTACTCACCAGTTTCAGGGTGTTTCATAACTGGGCGTGTTGCTCCTCTTTGAAAGAGTCTGTACTTTGCTGTGGTTAACGGAGATGACTATTGCATCTCCTAAGTCTCTTTTTTCTAGGCACTGAGGATACAACGGGGAACAAAACGAAGTCCCCACTCTCATGGACTTTACAATTCTTGTAATTGCACGAAAACAAACCACAAGCCAATTGGTCGATTAAAGGGTTTTTCTTTCAATTCCCATTAGTTCCAATCTTATGGCCCTTGATGTTTTCGGATCCACATGCTTCCTGTTGCCAAGTGGGGACCATTTTCAGCTTTTTTATGTTTCACTGTGGTCAACAGGGTAACACCCAATCATAAAGGTCCACCTTCCTTGCTGTGAGCAGGCTTTTTCCTAATATTTATAATAATTAGTGGACCGAATACTGGGATGGTCCAGAGCTTGAGAGCAGACAACCATGGATGTTAACAGCGGTTTTGCAAGGCATTTGAGTTCTCCTTATAGACATAATACAGCCTGTCTCTTAGGGCATTTAAACATCGGTGTACCCTTTAGTTTATGTGGCTGGGTGGCTCAGTGGTTGGAGCGTCATCTGGTACAGCAAAATGTTGCCGGTTCAATTTGGTCCAGGCGTTTTGGAAGGCTATCAATCGATGTTTCACATTGCTGTTTCTCTCTCTCTCTCTCCCCCTCTTTAAAATCCATAAACATATCCTTGGGTGAGGATTTAAAATAAATAAATAAAAATTTTGTTCAGACTTCAGGAGGCTACGAATGAAAACCATACATGTCCAAACTGTATGCAAAATGTCATATATATACAATTTGCATGACGGTATCAGAAAGTTTCAGGCTTCAGATAAAGGCTCTTACTCCCCCCAAATCACCCATAACATCCTTTCCCAAGGTTTGCCGTGAGCGCATAGGTCACAGTTGGTGCCCAACACAAATGCGTCCTTTTTTAAAAGATAAATATTAACTGAATAATAGATTCCATTCATATGCATCACTAAATGCATTAATAAAAAGCGGTCCTTCACGCAAGGCGCTCACAGTCTAAGGATGTGCCAGATGCAAACAGGCTGGGGTGGGACGCGGCTCAAGAGCTGCGGGTGCTCCTGAGTGTACCCCGCCCCCGGAACGTGGGCGGGAGATTACGATGGTGCAGCAGAAATCCAGCGCCCACCGGGAAGAGAAAGGCACGAGCCTTGGCAGGGGCAGTGAGGGAAGCGCCCAAAACCCTACTTTACGGGCGGGGACCCGCCAGCGTTTGGATAGCCCGCGCAGCAGAGCCGCGCCCAGCGCCTTACGACGCTCTCCATAGCAACCGAGACTTGGCAACGACCCCGCCCCGCTGCGTCGAGACGGGCGTGCTACGTCACGGCGCCGCGCCGGAAGTGACTGCAGCAGTCGCCTAAGACCCCGGAAGTTGATTCTGTGCTGGACTGTTGCTGCCCCCTGACACCCGGCTTGCGATGGGTTGCGACGGAGGAACAATCCCCAAGAGGCACGAACTCGTAAAGGGGCCCAAGAAGGTTGAGAAGGTCGGCGACTTGGGCCCGGGGGGGGACTGAGAGTGGTGGGGCCCCCAGGGAGCGAGGAGCGGTGGGGGGTGGGGCCAGCGGGTTTCCAGGCGCAGCTGCGCTCTTTGATCCCGTTTGGAGAACTCAAACTTAACAACAGTACATAACCGACCTTTGTTGCGTGCTTGCTGTTGCCATTCACTCGGCAGTGCCCTTAATATGGGGTGTCTCATGCAGTTCTCACACCGGCACATACTGTCGCTGTCTTCGCTGTGCAGACACGGAAATGGAGGGTGAAAGAAAAGGAGAAAATTGCAACGCTGGTGACAGCGCCAGGATTCGAAGCCTATGTGCCGTATTAACAATGATACAAATCGCTGCTGTTTATCGAGCTTCGCATGCACTGACATCATTTTCTCAGGGAAGACTTCCCACAGCGTTTCCTGGCCCACATGAGATCAGGCCCTTCTCTTAAAAACGGCGTAACCCCCTGTACGCTGCGTTCATGGTTGATGAGTGAGGTCTCAGAGGACAGTAAGCTCCTGGGGGCAGAGCCTGTGCCGTTTCCCCCTCTACAAGTAGCACAGTCCCTAGCACACTAAGTACAGTATAATGAATCAATGAATGAGTGAGTAGTTCCTAATTCTCACAGGTAATTTATCAAATTATATATGATTCCCCTGCTCCTGACAGGGAAATTGAGTCAATAACATGACCAAGATCTCACAACCCGTAGGTAATGAAACCTAGATTCCCATTCAGTTACTCAAGATTTCAGAATTAGAGCTAGTAACTGCTTATTAATAGAAGACACTCGAAGCTTCTCAAACAGCATTCCACCGGTGGCAGGTCTCTCGGTGCTCCACTGCGGTGTGGATTTTGATAAGAGCTGTTGAAATTGCTGAAGTGTGGCTCTGGATCTGGGGAATGGGTAGAATAACAATTGCAGTGGTGTGGGTTGGGTTGGGTTGGTTTGAAATAATAGAGAGTAGTGATTAGTGGCATGGTCCCTGGAGCCAGCCTGCTGGTGTTCTAGATGCTTCGTCTCCTTGCGGGGCAACCTCTTGGTGCTTCACTTTCCTCAACACCAAAGGCAAAAACACTGAGCCATAGGGTGTTTCTGAGGGCTAAAAGATGAAGTTGCAGAAGCTGTTTAGCACAGTGCCTGGAACACAGCAGACACTTAAGCAGTTCTTGCTGCAAAAATCAAATTTAAGGGAAGTTTTTTTCTTTTTCTATTTTTATTTTCTACCAAGTGTGCCATCTTATTACTTTATTTAGGTTTGGCATTTTAGGAGGGGGAAAGAGTGGGACATGGAATTTTTTTTTTTAAGATTTTATTTATTTTATCTTTAGAGGGGAAGGGAAAGAGAGAGGGAGAGAAATATCAATGTGTGGTTGCCTCTCGTGTGTCCCCTGCTGGCAACTGGCCTGCAACCCAGGCGTGTGCCCTGACTGGGAATCGAACTACGATCCTTTGCTTCGCAGGCTCGTGCTCAATCCACTGAGCTACACCAGCCAAGGCTAGGGACATGGAATATTATATAGGTAAAACTATCATTTGAAGATTATGGAGCTTCTTAACATGTGGATTTTCATACTGTGGATAAGGGTTTGCTATGCCCATAGGGAACATTTTGCAAAAAACGCTTCTATTAAATTGGTGATTTTATGAAGAATTAAATAGTCTTTGTACTTTACTTTTAAATATGAATGTCTATGTTATCAGTTTTTAGTCCTAAATCCTGCTAATACTTTGGAGCCCTTCCCATTGTTATAAATTAACCTGCTCTGCTTGCTTTTTCTGTGTGGCTTCCCAAACTTACTGTTAAGATACAAATATTTATATTTATATGTAGCTTACATAAGCAACCTAATAGCTTAATGTAAACTTTCATCATAGGTGTCATGTCTAAAGGGGACTTCATTTGATATGTATTGATTACTTTGACTTTTTAAACTCCAGCTTCTTTTGTCACTGTCTTTGTAAAAAACAAAAATCATCAGTGTAATATTACAGAATAAGCCTTTATATGTAGAACTGTGGACTGCATTCAGAGGTGAAAATCAATCTGAGAGATCTTTTTTTCTTTTCTTAGGTTGACAAAGATGCTGAGTTGGTGGCCCAGTGGAACTATTGTGCTCTAAGTCAAGAAATACTAAGGCGACCAATAGTTGCCTGTGAACTTGGCAGGTATGGATCCTTAATTGAAATGAGTTTTTAGTAAATGATTTTGAAAAGAATTTAATGTGTCAGTGCAGTTCTTGATTCATCAAATGTGAATTATTGCAAGCAGATCCGTGAATCCCAGGTTATCATTCCCCGTGAGCATACGGGCACACCTGTTCAGTTTGGCTTATTTAGCCCACGGGTTGAAAACTCACGGGTGGGTAGGCGTTGAGTTATAAACACAAGTGCATGCAGGAGCCATGTGGGGCGCTGGGGATTGTGGGGCCTGAGGGAAGCCGGGGAGTTCATGTCCTGGTAAAGGGTGGCTGCTACTTAGTGCCACCGCGCTGTGCCAGTTCAAGGATGTGAGCCCAGTGGTTCTCTAACTGCTGATTTTATTTTTCTATTCAGGAAAAGTTTAAAGTGTGTACTTTTATATTAAATTTCCCAATTTTTAAAATCCTGGTTAAGGTCCAGCCAGCCCTCAGACAGGCAGCATGCAACCCTTGATTTTCAACTAGTTTGTTTCTTTGTGTGCCCTGGACATTGTTGAGAGAGGACTAAATTTCGTTTTTCAGTAAGGCTGAGCATTTCCGTTATGGAATGCGGAATGACTTTGGGTTTGGGTTATCCATAATTTAGTCTTCATCCTTTGTGCGAAGGTTAATTTGTTGCCAGAATGTTTTGACTAATCTTTATTGTTGCAGACTTTACAACAAAGATGCCGTCATTGAGTTTCTACTGGACAAATCTTCCGAAAAGGCTCTTGGGAAAGCAGCCTCCCACATTAAGAGCATTAAGGTGAGACAGGTGGCTTTGGAGGTCCCCAGGGTCTCCGTGGGTAAGGTTTATCGCATGGAATTCTTGGGATTGCAGCCCCACCCAGCCGGCTGATTCAGGTGCGATTTGGGTGGCCGCTTGAAGTCCACCCAGAAGGTTCCGCACCTGTATTTTCGGCATTATAAACCTGTTATGACTTAATATGTGTGAAAGAGCTTTGAAAATTCTTCCTGTGCTGTATAAATGTTGGGACACCTCATTTTTGTGGTTAAAACGTAGCTACTTGAAGTTTTGATTTGGACGATACTTTACAGAGTTGGAGAATTTTACAGGTAGACCACTGTTAAACCATGTGGTTCTCTCCTGCTGACTGGAAGTTCTGATTAGAAAAACAAGTTTTGAGTAAAGGAAGCTGGTTGAGAGGACAGCATTTTCAGGTGCGGGTGGTGAGAGGAGAACCAGAAAAGTCGTGCGGAACTTGAGGGCCTTTCGGCGTGTCCCACACGCCCTGTGAGGGCCTCGTCCCGGCAGGGCAGCCGGCGAGGGTTGAACCGGACCGAAGCCCCCGACTCCTGGTCTGAGGCTTTAGGTTTTTTCTTTTTTTCCTTCTCTTTCTTTTTGAATGTTTTATTATTATATTAGGCTTTTTGTTTGAATTCTTGGAGTGATTACAGAATACAGGAGGTGTTCATTCCAGGCAAATTGGTAATTCTGAAACGCAGCTGATCGTGGTCCTGTAGAAGTAACTGTGCTGACTTTGTCATCCTTTGTCTTGGGAGGAGAATTCCCTCCTAAAAACCCATGATAACATCATTGTCTTAACTCAGAAATGGGATTATCGTTAAAATTTATTTATATAAGTCTGTACTTAAACCACAGTATTCAGTATATGTGGTTGAACTTACCATTTTATTTTTTAATTTTTTTATCTCTATTGTATTTTTTGCCTTTTAGCCCCCTTTACACTCCCTGGACTTTTCATTTTAATGCCCCCCCAAAAAACCTCTTCTTCCAAGAGTATGAACTGTAAAGACAAAAGGATTCAAATGAAGCAATGCAAACGTTAAAAAAGAGAGAAATATATGAAACACAAGTACAAAAAAAACAGCACTGTAATCGCAGGAGATTTTCGTTACTGTCGGTGACTCGTGCGCAAGTACTGCGAGCAGAGAACTGAGACACGGCTCAGCTCTGAACCAGGAGGCCGGCCAGAGCGCTTGTACTCAGCTGCTCTTCAGAGCAGCTGGTTTCTTTGTTTCTATTTTTTATTTTTTAAAAATGTTTCTGTCTCCAAAGTGCTGACATCAAAGGGGTGTGGTTAAACATGAAGAACGCCTCACATGCTGACATGGGGCCAAGTCACCCCCGTTGAGTGGGATGGTTTGAGACCCGAAGGGCTGGCTCTCGGGATGTGATCAGGGCCGCCGGCTGATCTCGGCCTTGGGCTCCGTACACCGTGGCCTCGGATGGCGCTGCTCCTTCGGCGGGTGGCCGGGAGTACGGAATAGCCTTGGAGAGGGTTAGCGGGGAAGGAAAGTCATTTCTGGATGAAGTCATTATGAAGCTTTCTTTTAGTGGACTGATTTTTTCACGTTAGAAGTTACTTTTCCTTAAATAGCAGAATATTTGTGAAATAGAAATTAACTTATTTGCTAGTTCATGAATTTTAAAAATTGCGTTTTCTCTTCCAGTTTATGGTTTCATTTTCTGTCCATGTTAATTGACAGCCAAAGGAAAGTAGCTGGGAAGAAGAGGTTTGAATGGGATGGCACTAGAATAAGTTTCTTCATTGATTTGGGTGGTCATTCAGGCTACGGGTGATCCACTTATCAAAAAAATTATTAAAATATTGATGGCTTTTCTCAGAATGTGACAGAACTGAGGCTTTCTGACAACCCCGCCTGGGAAGGGGACAGAGGAAACACGAAAGGCGACAAACACGACGACCTCCAGCGGGCGCGGTTCATCTGCCCGGTCGTGGGCCTGGAGATGAATGGCCGACACAGGTGTGTCTCGGTAAAGAACACTGGTACTGGGAGGGTTGTGCCGGAGCGTGGCAGTCACAGGGGCCCTTCCGCTCGGGGAGGTCGTGCCCTATCGGCTGTTGGTGATGTGGTGTCCAAGTCCGCTGTCTCTGTCGTCCGTGGCCTTCTGTTCTCCGGGGCAGGAGAGCCGGAGGCAAGGAGGGATTTACAGACTTCCCATGTGTTGCCTATGAGTTGGGTTGGCTACCTGATCTCTTCCTGCAGGAAAGAAACAAAGAGCAAACGTTTGCTGTCAAATAGCCCATTTCCTTGTCATTGCTGAAAACCACGCAGTGGAGACAGCGCTACAGAACGTGTGGGTGGGTGGGTGGTCAGCTGAAGGCCCAGCTGACAATAACTTGATTTGAGTTTGTAGCCGAAAGTCCTCTGGCTAGAGCACCACAAGTCTTCAGGCTGAGATTTGTATTGGTCATGTAAGTGACCTGTAGTGTTTCTCCCTTAAAAAATGCGGATGCTGAATGGGTTAGTAGGTGTCTTTGTGTAGGATGTCGCTTAAGCCAAAGCTCTAAACCCTTTTGCCACTGTTTAGAAAGATCTTCCATAGCTGGTAGTCGAGACAGAATCTTCCCTCTAATATATCACGCGTTGAAGGGCAGTCATTTTTACCATTTTCAGGGAAGGGGGGAAGCATCTCAAGGGAGAAAACACTGAGCTGTAAACCACATTTCGCCTGGAGCTTCCTGGCACGCTGGTGAGCATTCCCGTCGCAGGCGCGGGCGCGCTGCACGTGGCGGACTCGGCAGAGAGGGCCACCGCTGTGCTCTGGGAGGAAGCGGGGAGAGACTGTACTCTTCTTCAGGGGACCTGAACTGAAGTCATGCAGGCCTGTCTCCCACACCTCGCCGTTCAGCGGTGACCGGCAGCTGATGGGTGATTACTTACCTGGATTGTGCTGACCGTCTTTGCTGACACGTGCAGATGTGTGTCGGATGGTCAGGTTGTTCCTGGTCACCAGTTTTACCTAAACAGACCTGGAAAAGAATAACATGAAACGCCATAGTTCACTCACCATCTGGGTCGAGCAGGAAGTCCTTGGGCACCAAACTCATACACCTGACCCCCAGCCCTGAGCCCCCGGCCCCCGGCAACCGTTGATCTGCTTTCTGGCCCGATGGCTTTACATGCTCTGGGCATTTCATGTAAATAGCAGCAGACTGGGCGTGACCTTTTGTGTCAGTTCCCCACTTCTTTTTAAGAAAACCGTGGCTCGCCCCAAAAGAGGAACTTGGCGGAAACAGCTGCAACTCCGGGTCCTGAGCAGGGATTACCTGGAGCCTGCGGCTCTGATTGTGGCTTCCTCCAGTCTTTCCCTTTCGTTTGCGCTTCCTCCTCTTCTCTTCCCAGTTAACCGGCCTTCACCTGTTTCGGCTCTGCCCTCCTATGAGTGGGGCCTTCGTACTGGAAAATCAATTTGTTTTATATTTCGTAAAGCTTGTATAATAAGGACTTAAATATATAGAAAAATACAAACGAATTAGTAGTATAATAGAAACATTGAGCCTTTTTTCCAAAGAAAAACAACTAATTTCTTAAATTACTAATAATTAGTAAGCATCCATAAAATAGGGTTTTGGGGGGATCCTAAACAACATCTAATGAATATAGTATAATGTTGGGAATCGGGTTTTATTAGGGCAGTCTGCAGCCGCTATTATTATTAGGAAATTGGAGAACCTTTCCACTGTGGCGTTTTTAGAGGCATATGTAAAATAAAAAGTGAAAGTGCTTTTGGCCCATTGCCCCCGCCCTAGCCTCCAGGGGCGGCATCATTAGCTGTTCGGTGTTTCACGGCCCCCGCAGGCCCTCCCATCCCCAGCACCCGCGTGGCCCCACACCTCTGCAAGTCGAAATGCAAACGAGCGTTCTTCCCACAGTCATGGAGTCATACTGTGCGTATTCTGTAACTTTTTCCCCTACTTCTCTCATTTGAACACATTTTCATGGTCTTTTGTAGAGGTTTACCTTCTTCTTCTTCTTTTTTTTTTTTTTTTAATCCTCATCCGAGGACATGCTCACTGACTTTAGAGAGTGGGAAAGGGAGGGCAAAAGATAAGGAGAGAGACACCGCTTTCCGTTGCCTCCTGTAAGTGCCCCAACTGGAGACTGAACCCGCAATCTAGGAACATACCCTGACCAGGAATCGAACCTGCAGCCTTCCGGTTTACAGGACAACGATCCAACCAACTGAGCCACACTAGCCAGGGCTACCTGTTCTTTGCAGCAGCTGTATGAGTGTTCATCATTCACTCAGCCATCCCTTACTGAGGGGCATGTCGGTGGTTTCCTCTTTTCCACTGTCCCAAGCAGTGCTGCCTATACCACGCTACTTTGTAACCACCTGGAGAAATTCTGGAGAGCGACGCCTTACCCACCACTGTCCGGTTGCCCTCCTAATGTGCTACATCACGCTGTGCTCCCAGCCCCACCAGCAAACGGGCTGTTCCGTCAGACACTTGCCCACTGGGTTCCTTGAGCCGCTTTCATTATTGCCTCAGGGAAAGCATTATGTCATCGTTTTAAAAAACATTTCTTTAATAGCTGAGTTTAAGCATCTATTACATGTGTTGGCCATTTATATTTATAGGAGAGATTTTATTCCAAAGGCTTTATTGCAGGAGGATGGGAATGGCACCGTGGCCTATGTTTGTGGTTTTAATACATATATAAATGTAACAAAATGTGACCATTTTCCAGCGTGGTTCTTGGCCTTTGTGTAAACTGAACAAATGTTAGTTGATAATACGAGTGATAGTTTTTTACTTATCCTTAAGTCATTCTCCACTTTGGGTTATTTCTCCAGGTTTTGTTTCCTGCGGTGCTGTGGTTGCGTGTTTTCTGAGCGAGCCTTGAAAGAGATAAAAGCAGAAGTTTGTCACACGGTGAGTTGTTGACACACACCTGTGGCCCCGTGTCACTTCAGCCTCCTTGGGTTCTTTGTAAAGCATGGTCCTCGTTTGTCGTGTGTCCACTCACCACCTCCTGCAGCCCGTCACTGTGGGGAGGGCAGACCCAGACGGCCTCTCGTGGGGCGGCCCCGCCTGCCCGTCCAGCTCAGACCAGGCCTGAGAGCCGCTCTGGTCCGCGCCATTGTTCCCTCCGCCCTGCCCTGCCCTGCCCAGCCCTGCCGGCCTGGAGGGGTCCTGCCAGGAACTTCAGCTCCGGAGCCACAGCCTCCTCGGCGCACCCTGCCTGCTCCCCTTTCCGCCCCCAGGCTTCCTGCTACCCACTGACCTCAGCTGGGTGTCAGCCGTAGCTCCGAGGCCATTTTCCCACGGGATCGTGAGACTGTTCCTTTTCCTTTCTTTTCAAAATTAAGTAAAATTAAGAGGAAGGTAGGTGACTTCCTGTATTCCCTGTGCCCCCCCCCGTGCACAGCCTTCCCCATCCTCACGCTCCCGCCAGGGTGGTGCATTCGCTGCCTGTTCTTGTCACCCAGAGGCTGTGGCTTCCTCTGAGCTTCACTCCCGGTGCTGCGCATCTCGTGGGCGTGGCAGACGTGGGGCGCCGCACACCGCCCACCATCGTGGTGTCACACGGAGGGTTTTCACAGCCCTGGAAATGCACATTTCTCTTGAGGGCCAACTCTGTCCCGTGCATGTCAAGTGTCCTCGGTAAATGCCTGGACGGGTGAGCAGACGCTGGCGTGGGGGCTCGCGGGAAGGAAACGCCCGTGGCTTTGCGGGCCCGTGGTGCTGCTGCAGCCGGAACGTCTGTGTCGGGGTGTGCTGCCGGCCCAGGGAGAGCCTGGGGTGTGGTGTCATGGCTGCCAACAGCTCTGGACTGTGTTTCCACTCAGGCAGACTCCGCCTGGACTCCTGAGACCTTCCGCACTGCCTCGCCCTCTTGTGAGAGATCCCTTCCTTCATCAGCATTTGCTGAACAGCCGAGGGGGCCCGTCCTGTCCTCCGCACTGTGTGGTGGGCAAGGGTGGTGGCCCTGCCTGCTTGGGACCCACTGTCCAGCTGGGGAGAGAGACACTCGGTGCCTGAGCGAGGCAGTATCGGCGGGGGCAGAGGCTGCAAAGGAAACACGGAGCTGTCTCCCAGGGAGAGAGGCCTCCTTAGTAGAGGCACCTGCACAGGTGCCTCTGGAGGTTTGAGCCAAGGCCTGAGGGGTGCGGAGGACGCAGCCAGGCAGAGTCTGAGCAAAAGCTCGGACGTGACAGGTCTGTGCTGGGCCAAGGAACAGAAAGTGGGGCGGAGGGGAAGTAGATGAGGTCAGAGGGGCAGGCAGGGGTCATTTCGTGCAGGGCACACTGGGGTTGCTGGACTCCACTCCAAGAGTAGCGGGAAGCCAGAGGCAGCGACCAGCTGGACCAGGTGGCCGTAGTTTAAACGATCCCGATCCCTCTACAAAGGAGGCGGGCGTGGAGGAGGGCGCACTGGGTGGTTCCCTTCGTCAGGGACACGGAGGCAGCAGAAGATAATTGGTGGGGAGAAGTCGGTTTGGGGTGATTATGAATAAGCCGTCGCAGAATGTGGAATCTGTCCATGAAGCTTTTACAAAGAAAAAGTGTAAAAGGATGCACTCAGGAGTTGATTTGTGCCGTTCACGCGCCCGGACTGACTGTGTCTCCCGTGCTAAAGACCAGGTGCAGGTGCCCCAGGGCAAAGCGGGCGTGGGGCGCAGGCGCTGCGCTCAGCAGACCTCCGTCCTGCGGGGACATACGTTACCTGAAAAACCATGTTGTGCCGTGTTGCTTGGGGCCAGACACCCAGTGGATAGTGAAGGTGTCATTGGTGTGCAGGGGCCGGAGAACTTCCTTCGACCATGGGGGTGGGCAGTGGCTTGTGAAGGAGCCGGTGTTTGCTCTGGGCCTTGAAGGTGCACGTTCCCAGAGGTGGGGGCGGGACACACCGGCTGGTGGAAGGAGGCCGCGAGGGGCACACGGGAGAGCACAGCGCTGCGTGCCAGCACGGCGGGGGCGCTGGGACACCCCGGTGGGTGCTCCTGCACAGCGTCCACTTGCCCTGGGGACGACGTCCGTTTGGTCCTGGTGGGCTGAGCCCCTCTCTGACTCTCGAGCTCCTGCCAGGTGGGCCTTCCGCACAGAGCTTGGCAGGCAGGGCCTGCGAGACTGTTGTGTGTTGTCTTTGTGTTTATGCTTATTTTACATTTATTGCAAGGGGTACTGTTTCTTAAATTGATGGTTGGACTACAAAGTTGACTTTAAAGTAAGTTTAAGGAGCACCCTGACTGGCGTGGCCCCGTGGGCTGAGTGTCATTCCGCGAACAGAAGGGTGGCGGGTTCACGCCCTGGCAGGGCGCAGGCCTGCCTTGCGGGTTCCGTCCCTGGCTGGGGCGGGTGGGAAGCAACTGATTAGTGTTTCTCTCACACGTCGATGTTTCTCTTCCTCTCTTTCTCTCTCCTTACCCTGTTTCTAAAAATAAATAAAATCTTAGAAGTAAATTTAAGTAGAAACAATGGGTAAATTGAAAGAAAAACATTCCGTCCCGACTGTACTTTTGGCAGGGTTCGCCTGCCATTTGTGGGGTGCTGTTGTGAATGATGGTAGGTGCACAGTGAGGGAAGGGAATGGGGGGAAGAGATGGTCAGGTGTTGAGAAGAGGAGGAGGAGGAGCAGCCGAACTTGGGGGAGGAGGAGGCCCAGGCAGCCCAAGCAGGTGGGGGCACAGGCTCAGGACTACCGGCAGGGAACGGGGGAGCTGGAAGATAGGCCGGAGGTGCGAGTTGGGATGGTGGTGGAACTCCCAGTGTGGACTGAGGAGCAGGTCCCAGCGGGTGTGTAGAGGGAGTGAGCCTTCGATGCAGGAGTGTGGCAGCGGGTTCGGAAAGGGAGCCCATGCGGGGAGCACTGTGGGGGAGCCGGAGGTCGCTGACAGCTGGCACGGGGTTCTGTCCGCAGGACAGGCACTGCGCATCGGCTCTGGGTTTGGCGTGTGTGCGTTAGCCAGGTGTGTATAAGGGGCTGTTTCAGTCGCACACTTGAAAGAAGGGAAATGGGAGAGGTGGGAAGTGAAGCTGAAGTTGTTACAGAAGCCGATGTCCTGAATCAGTGGCTCCCAAACGGGGCTGTCCCATTAGAATCGCCCAGTGGTTTGTTAAACTCCCATTCCCCGTCTCAGACCTTAAATCAAAATTGTTGGGGGGGGGGGTGTAGACCCCCCGCAGATCTCTCCTTTTACATAAAAGTTCCCAGATCAGTTCTAATGGGCTGCCAGTTTGGGGGGACTCTGGCCTAAAGCAGTCAAACATTTTCCACCCGTAATGGTAACCATCTCTGAGATCAGTAGGCAGTGGTCCTTTTTTTTTTTGATGGAAGCAAAGTTTTTTTTAAATTTCATTTATTCAGTTATATTTTTATTGCTGACCTAGTGGCGATGTTCCTTTGCATGGGTGACCTCACACATCACATTAGTAAGCACATTGCATGACATGCGTAACAGCTTACAGAGAAGTTGACTTTATTTTATGAAAATGCAGCGTTACAAGGGAACTCTGAAATCGTTTTGCAGGTGCTTGGGAAACGTTAGTGAACTCCAGCCAACCTGAAAGTTTGTACCTTGAGCACTTCAAGGGAAGGGAAGGAAGCAGAGGAAAGGGGAAGTGCCTGCCTAAGGGCTGGGGGGGAGGGGGAGAGGCCGGGCTGCACGGAGCCAGTTCAGGAAGGTGTCGGGGAGGAAGTGTTCTTAAAAACACATCTGTTCCTCTGGCTGGTGTGGCGCAGTGGTTTGAGTGCTGGCCTGGGAACCAAAGGGCTGCCAGTTCGATTCCCAGTCAGGGCACGTGCCTGGGTTGCAGGCCAGGTCCCCAGTAGGGAGCACAAGAGAGGCAACTACACATTAATGTTTCTCTCCCTCCCTTCTCCTCTCTCTAAAAATAAATAAATAAAATCTTTAAAAAAAATAACATCTGTTGCCAAAAGAGCAAGGCAATAAGCACTTTTTCCTTATATAATCTACATAAATATTGCCTTTCCTTGGTGACATCAAGTACTTGTTAGCTTGCCAGACAAGGTGCCCCAACTGGGTGGCTTAATAGAAATGTGCCGTCTTCGAGTCCTGGAGGCCACAGGCTGAGGTCCCCAGCAGGGCTGGCTCCTTCCCAGGGCTGGCAGGGGACGAGCTGTCCAGGCCAGTCTGCTGGTTTGCAGATGGCCGTCCAGTCCCGTGTCTCCTCATGTGGCCTTCTCCTGTGGAGTCCGCCTCTGTATCCACATTTCCCCTGCTTCTCAGGACACCAGCCATCCTGGATTAGGGCCCACCCTAGGGACTGCCTCTCACGTAAGGACACTACAGTGAGGTCACATTCTGATGTACCGGGGGTTAGGACTTCAGCATTTGGGGGGACACAGTGCAGCCGAAAACATGACACAATCCAGAGGATCACTGAGCACGGGGCTCTCGCTGGCCCGTGGCTCTCACTGGCCCGTGGGGGTGGAGCCTCTCATCCACTCGTAGATGAACCCAGTTTGGAGAGCCTGGTGTGTGTCGGCTGGGGCTCACGCTCCGGAGCTGGCTCGGGACTGTCACCTCACCGTTCTGGGCTTTAGATTCAGATGTGCAAAATTAAGAAATTAAATTCCTGCACACTTTCTTTTTAGACCCAAACTCCAAATAACAACATTTTTAAATGAAATCAAGTGACAAATTTGTATACTGTTATCAGGAGTCAAACTCACGGTTCTCACTCAGACTCTGGAGTTCGTCCAGACTAAGCACCGCCCTCAGGGCTGGCGCACTATGGCAGCGCTGGGTAACGCAGGGGAGGCTTGCGGCCAGCCCGCTTGCTTCTAAGGGGAACGCACGGGCACAGGCTCCTGCTGCCGTGCAGCACGGACCTCCTCTGGTTTTTGGAGTCTTCTCCATTCCACACAGAAGGGAGCATTTAGCTTACGGGCTTTTAATGGGCTGGGCCTGGATGTGGTGCTCCTCGCTTGTCCTCACATGCCGTTGGCCAAAACTCAGTCATGTGGCCATGCCTAACTGCAGGGGAGCCTGGGAAATGTAGTCTGGCTGAGCCCACGAAGAGGAGGCGAAGCCCAGCCCTGGCTGCCAGGTGGAAGAAAGATGGTGCGGTCTCAGGAGCTGCGGTGCATTGGGAAGGTGCGGTCGCAGTCTGAAGCAGGCGTTCCCACTTCTCAGGCAGCGTCCGAAGTTTAGAGAAGCCGTCGGGAGCCTCCGTGGCATTCAGGGTGTGCACTGTTTCTGCGTTTCACTGTGCAACTCCACCTCCATTGGCCTTTCGGTTTCACTAGAAGAGACTTGCGGCTTTGACGGGGCCTGGTTCTGGGCTCCGCAGCCCAGGGTGTGTGTGCTGATGTCAGTAACAGGGTCCAAGGAGACGCAGTTGCTAGGTTGTTTTGTTTTCACTGTAAACAAATCACTGGCCAGGAAATCAGTTGTATCCCCACTGCACCCCGTTCTCCTTGTAACGAGAAGCAGCGCGCTGGGGTGACTGCAGGTCGCACGGTAAATAAAGGGTGCGCTTGTCACTCAGAGCGGGGTCTGCGGTCCTGAATGTCGGCACCAGCTGGGAGGTTTTGTTTTCTGTTTTGAAGACATGTAGACTCCAAGGCCCTTCCCAGACCTGCAGAATCAGAACCTGTGTTTTAACAAGATACCAGGGATCTGTGTGCACAGTCAATTTTGAGACACGCTGGTCCAGATTGTAGGGGTGAACTTGGTAGCACTCGACTTGCTAGCTCTCTGGCTTCATTTATTGAGTCTTTGTGATGGGTTTTAAAGTCAGAAGTAAAACAAAATTTACACCCTTACTGGGTTTGTTTGTTTTTTTCTCTGAGTTCTTTCATGGGGGTTGGGAGATAGATTGAAAAAGTGAGAAAATAAGTTAGGGAAGGGGGGGTATATCTTCAACAGTGGTCAGCAGATGCGCTGTTCAGGCTCTGGCCTCCAGGCACCTCAGCTGTCTGCTGCCTTCGTGGTCTCTGTGAATGCCAAGCCTCAGCATCCAGCATCTGGCGCAGGCAGCCTTAGACCTGTACACGTAAGGGGAATCTAAGGGAAAACTGAGCAGGAGACTGTGCATGCTGTCCAGACGTTTCTGTTCCTAGGAAGCCAGAGAAAGTATCCCAAGATCCCCATTAATACGTGCGCTTTAAGATGCAGCCTCATGATCTCTTTCTCAAAGCCGTGAAAGTGGCCTGTGGTTAATAGCAGCCTTGTCCAGAGCTAACTTGTATCAAAGAATCATCTCCCCGTCTTTCTTCTCTGGTTGAATGTTCTCTTAAGTCAAGGAAATAGAGTGGTACGAGGAAGAGAGCACACGCTCCTCGCAACTCCCAGCCCCGTGGCTCAGTTCACCCGGAAATGACTCTGCCGTGGGAAACGCTAGTGGCTCCACGGGCACCTCTGCCTGCTGCAGGACTCGCCGCCTCTGCCACCTCTCCAGGGACGCCGCCACAAGAGGCTCTGTCGAGGACGCGAATTTGCTGGCAAACCAGGAAGGCGACAGCACGAGCCGCGGCAGGTCTGCTGGCCCGTAGACACAGCTGTCCCGGTTGGAGCGGCCTGCAAGGGGAGACCCGGAAACTTAGCCGCCTGTGTTCCCGCGTCAGTTCCCTTCTTTTTATTGTAAAGATCTTATTTAGAGAGGGGGGAATAGAGGGAGAGAAACAGCGATTGGTTACTTCTCACACGCCCCCAACTGAGGACCAAACCCACAACCCAGGCATGTGCCCTGACCGGGAATCAAACCTGCGACCTTTTGGTCTGCAGGACGACACCCAAGCCACTGAGCCACACCAGTCAGGGCCCGTGTCAATTTACATTCACAGGCAACAGTGACCTGCTTCTAAGGTCATCTGTGAGCCTCTTTGCTTCACAGGAGTTCAAATTAAATAGGACCTCCGGGATGTCTTTGATAGGGCCTCTTTGTTTAATTTCGGATTCACGGTGGAAGGGGAGTTTTCATTCTCTTTGCTGGTGAGTGCTGAACTGTTTGATGGCTCCCCCAAGTGGATACTCTGGGACTTCAGCCAGCCGTGAGCACAAGGGAGACACAGCACTCGGTTTGCCTGGAAAATCTAAATTCTGATAGCTGCTCTTGTAAGTTCCAAGAACTTTTCAGTGTTTTTCTTGGTTGTGGGTATGTTCATAAGAATCCAGTGGATTTTCATCGGTCACTGCTTCGGTCCTTTCTTGGTTTTGCAGAGTGTGTGTGTGATGTAAACAGAATCCAGCGCTGATTGGAACCCTTCAAGATGAACTTGGTAGCGGGTTTAACACGCCTGTTGCTGCGCTCGGCTCTTCCTCCTCCTCTCAGTGCTCCCGCTGACGCTGCGGGGATTTCTGCCCTCACCTCCAGGGTGCGGAGAAGTGAGGTCTCAGCCTGAGGGGCGGGGCGTGCTCTGTCCTGGCTGGGGACCCTGCTGTGTCCTCTGCTCGGCCCACCCTGCTCTGCCCCCCTCCCACCGGGCATCCCGTGCCCGGACACCTACCTGAGGAAACGTCGTCTTATAAAGGGGCGGGCCTGTGCCGCAGAAACACCCACCAAGACTGAAACCATTGGAAGGGACCCTCCCTGTGCTGAGCAGAACCACTCACACGGTGAAAGGCTGGAACTGGAACGCAGTGAGCCTGCCAGCGATGCGCCGTTGTCGCGACTGAGTCCCTGGCTGGATCCCGGCGGCCTCTTTAAAAACGGAAACCGGGGCAGCCCTTCAGATGCTGGCGGTGGGGGCTGGCTGCCTCTCCTGGTAGGGAGCGTGGCGCAGGCTGCCCAGGGGCTCAGCGAGCCACATGAATCTGTAGCTGCAAGATGTCACTGAAAACCTAGTCAAAACACACAAACAACTTACAGTAGGTTGGAAAATACACCTTTCCAACAGCTAAACCTGTAACTCAAAAATGTCTCCAGTCTCTTGTAAGGAACAAGCATTCGGATCAGGGGTGAAGCGCAGCAGACTTCCTGCGAGGACTCGGGCGCCTGCCCGATTCCGCCCTGCGTTGTCCTGACCGGTACAGCGAGGGAGCGGTCCTGGATGCGTCCAGTAACACGTCGTTCGTGCACACAGGCGCAGGGAGCCCGTGGGGAGCTCGAAGGTGCCTGCGTTAGTTTCCGGTTTCACCGGAGAGCCCCGGGGGGCACAGAGCTGGCTGCTAACTGACGTGTGGGTCTGAGTCGGGGGCGGTGGAAAGCGGCAGCTCGTGTGTTTCTGCCCCGAGACTCCGGAGAGTCGCAGCCCTGCCGCGTGTTCGCGTTGGGGACTTTTGTCAGCCCCAGATGCGGTGTCTGCGCTTCCTGTGTGAATCTTACACTTAAATAAAGAAGTTTTAAAATTTGACTCCAGGCCAGTTGGATCACGACTAATCCGAGATCTCTTTAAATATGAGCGAGGCAGCGGCTGTCTTGTGTTGGAAAACTAGAAGGCTCTTTTTGGGTTTGTCTCTGTGTTTACTTTTACGTCCATGTGAGCATCCCCCTCCTCGCTCCTCCACTTTGTGGCTGGAACGCTGCCCTCCCAGCCAGCGTTTGGCGTGGCGCCCGGGGCGTCTGCAGGGAAGAGAAAGAAACACGGGAAGCGTGCTGTGCGGGCCAGCCCCCCACCGTCCTGTCGGACGGGTTCTTCAGCACCGCCAGCTCCACTTCCTCTGGACCCGGTCACCAGCAGACCGTGGCCGCAGAGGCCAGGCCTGCTCTTGGGGGCGGGGGGCGGCCTTGGGGTGACCACAGCCTCACATCTCCGTCTTCCCACCTAGATTTCGTCTTCACCCCTTTCTGCATCCCTGGTAACGGACTCGTGCTCCCAGCGCCGCTTTCCTGGTTCTGTTGGGTTTCTCTGGGTTCTGTTTTCTCTGTGAGACCTCTGCAGTGACTTGAAAATGGGGTTCCGACGGACAGGAGAGGTTGTGAGCATCCCTAGCCGGTTTCTGCGGGGTCATCATTCTGGCTTCTGGACGATGAGCTGAGCCGAGCCATTCCATCTCGAAGCCCCAACCCCAGGAGCCCAGCAGCCGTCCACGGAGAGGAAGTAAGGCCGCTTGAGGGGGCATCAGCTTCCCCCCGCCTCTCGGAACCTACCTCATGGATCACATTTGCCACCCAAAATGAGTCATTTTCATAGCTTTCATTCTTAAGGAGCCCCTAGCCCAGTGCCCAGCACCAGTGGTGCTTACTCCGTGAGCGAGGGCATGAACGGCTTTCCCGGTACTTCCGCAGGGACTGTTCAGAAGGCTCTGCGCTGCGTGAAGCCCTTCTTTCTGGGTGGGAGGCAAAGCAGCCAGGTCGGTTTGGGGACAGGGTACCCTCAGCCAACCTCAGACCCCTGCAATTAGAGACTCCCGTGCTCCCCACGTGGAAGGTCCCGCAGAATACGGAGCTGTTGACGAGCCACGTAAAATAGCTGAAATAGAAAGACTCTTCAGTTAAGGAGGAGCTTCCCCCCCCCCGCCCCCTGAGCCGAGCACACCGCATGTTGCTGGGCGGCGCTTACCTTCCAGGCGGTTCAGAGTCACCCAGTAGTGGCGCTCTGGGCCCTGGAGGGCTTTGGACCACTGGAGCACGTCTTTGCACAGGCGTCAGTCAGCACAAACTGGACAGACTCCCTCGTTAGCACGCGGTAAGCACTTCCAAAGTAGATCGTTAAGTTATGGGGCGGTGCCTCTCCGAACCCTTTGTTTGGGGATGCTTGGGGATGCGTAGGCACCTCCTTCGGGGGTGGATTCGGGCTGAGTTTGGCTTGTCGTGGGTTTAGTCTTTGCGGTTGGATTGCTCCAGGTGATGTGTCTACCATTCCATTTACTTCTGATGTGTGTGATTTCTCTGTTGGTTTGGATGGGCAAGTCCTGCCCACAAAGATTCATGACGTAGTTCCACTGAAACCTGGAACGGACTAGGTCTTCCATGCAGTTCAGATCCGCCCGTAGCCCCATAAAGCTGGGGGGGCCCCCTTTCTCTCCTCGATGAAATGAAAACATTTTCAAAGCAGCTAACCAGGGTTTGCACGGAAGACTTATACTTCTTTGGGGCCCTTTCGTCAATGTGAACACAGTAAACGTTTTGAGGGGCGTAAATAGCTCTGAGAAGCTGCACAAACACGGCCAGCTCCTTGTGAGCGGTCACGACGCACACCAGAGAGAAGCTGCCCTCTTCCGCAGACGGGTCTGGGTATGAAGCGCAGCCCCCTGGAAATCCGGGAGCAGTTTCCTGGTGCGCGTAAGGGAGCGAGTATTTCTGATCCGTGGGGGTTTGTACAAAACTTTGCAACTTCTGAGGCTGCCCCTTTGCCTTCAAATAAAGCTGAACACAGCTCATCTGGATAAAAGCCACACTGCGACTGCTGGGGAGGGGGCTGCACTCCTGGCTCCTCCCGAGCTGGGCTCCTGAAGTAAATGAGGGCGGAGACACAGGCGGAGACACAGGCAGCCGCGCCCAGGAGGGGCCCCGGCTTGGTGGCTCGCAGCCGACTCAGGCCGAGAGCTCCTGGTGCCCTCCTGTTGCCATGTGTGACGTTTCCTCTTCAGGCTTCCTGAAAGAACAACAGGTGGAGTTTAGGGTGTTGTAAACCCCCAACTTTGTTGAAGCACATACACTTCAAGTGTGTGATTCGGTCCCTTTTCTGCCCATGTCTGCCTGGGAAACACCAGCAGTCATCACAGAGACAGGTGTGCCCTCCGCCCTCCTGCCACCCTCCGTCTGGGCAGCCACGGACCCACCGTGGGTCACTGTGGGTCCGTGGGCATGTATGTCGTTTCATACAAATGGACTCACACACCAAGTGCTCTCTGCCTGGCGCCTTTCACTCAGGATAATGAGTTTGAAATGCACCCACGCCGTTGCGCTTATCACCGCTTTCCTCCTCGCTGTCGCCGCGCAGGGCTCCCCCACGGGCCTCCCGGCACCCGCTGGTGCGTGCTGGCCTGGTTTCCAGCTGCGCTGTAGGGTGTGACGTGGTGCTGCGAACGCCCGCGCCTTTGTTTCTCGGGGTGAAGACCGTGGGGTGGGAAGGCCGGCCCACTCCCGGCATCCCTTCACCTGGTGACAGGCTGCCGCCCCGGCTCCCCGCCAGCGGCGTGGGGGGCTCCCTCGCTCTGTGAGCCGGGCTCTGCTCGGCTCAGCTCAGCACAGGTGTGTTGAGTGCCCCCAAATGTGAAACTTCCTGGCACAATTTCAGAGACATTTTTATGAGTTAAATACTGCTTTTTATCATTTCGTCAACACAAAGTCATCATTTAATTAACACATTTCACATCTGGTCTCTAAAGTAAACAAACCCTTTTTTATATCAAAAATTTTTGTCATAAAATGGAAATTCAGCAGGAAGGAAACACCTTGTTGCATGACGTGAAAGCAAGGACCTTGGTGCGCGGTGAGCCCTGCGCTGACATCTGTTGCATTTCTCTCACACCGGAGCTTTAGTGCGGGGAGCAGCTTTGGGAGGGTTTTGGGTTTTTGTCTTGGTTTTTGTTTTCAGGCTTAGGGCCAGAGTAAAACATTCCGGTCCCATCACAGAAACGTTCTCCCCACTTCACCAACAGGTTCCACCTGCATGATCCCCAGAGCCCAGGAGTTCAGATGTTTTCTGTGGTTTTTAATCATTAAGTGAGGACAGGTCTCGTGTGAGGTCCGCCACCCTTCAGAGGAGACCCCGGGCTGGGTGTCCTCCTTCCCTGATGCCGAGACCGGCCCGCGGGCTGGGTGGAGCCTTCCCGCCCCGGTTCTGTTAGGGCCGAGTGCGCAGCTGCCCCGGGACCCCTCCTTCTGGCCCAGTCTCACCTTGACTTCTAGGAACAGGGTGCCAGCCTCGTACACGGACCTAGGGGACCCCACTGCTGTGGAGCGCGGATGCGCAGCTCTGCTCTTGCTGCCACAGAGCGCCTGGCGGGTGGCGGGAGACACCGCAGAACCCACTCCGTGGCCCCGGCGGTTTGTCCTCTCCCAGCGGCGACAAGCGCCGTTCTCGGTTTTGCAGACGCTGCCTGGGTTCTCGCGATACTCTTGTTGTCGTCTGTGTCTTTCTGCCTTGTGAAGTCAGCCTTGTAGCCACGGTGAAGGTGCGAGATGCGACTTTCTGACACTCGGCTCCTTTCCAAGAAATTTGTGCTATTTTCCAAGCATGAGGGGAATAGGCAGCTCTTAGGAAAGCCCAGGCCTACTGGTTTTTGAACTACATTTTTCCTCCACAAGAAGCTGTAGTCACACTATGTGTTTATGTTGAAGGCTTTGGAGAGAGTGGCGGTCAGCCTCGTGTCCCCTGAGCATGCGTGCGGTCTCTGCTCGGACCAGACCTGCGCCCAGCGCCCCAGGGTCCAGTTCCGGTGCGGGGCTGCAGTCACAGAGGGGTTCTGAGTCACTGCTGTGTGTGTGTGTGCGCGCGCGCGCGTGCAAGAGAGAGCGCACGTGCGAGAGCAAGCGCGTTTCAGGGCTCTCCCCCTGGACTGTCCGTAAATTAAATGTCCCGGCTTCAGAGTGCTCTGGTCCCCACCTCAGCAGCTTCGCACAGGGAGCACCAGGAAACCTACCTGGTGTGCAGCACAGGCTTCCAGGCAGTGAATAGTGCTTCGAGGGTTGTGTGTGCATTTGACACACGTCTAAGAGCCACCGGAGGGCACCTTCCAGTAGAGTGATCACCGGGCTCATGATGAAGGGTGCTGTTTACATTTTTTTCCTTTTTATAGTGCTAGAACTTCCGCAGTAACCGGATTGATGTCCAGTTATAGTTCCCAGAATGGAATTGTTTCACATTTTATGTTTTGGTCCAAGCATAAAATACTTTCACGGAGTTGTTTCAAAACACATCACTGTCCTAATTAACTAGAGTCCACGAGTGCATTTTTCTTCTTGTCCTTGTCTTCTGCGGCCTCCCCCTGCCCCGCATGGAGCCCCAAGGGCCACACAGTCTGGGCTGGCTGTCGTGTGTCACCACCGGCCACCTCCCCGAGGGCAGCGTTCGAGTTCTGTTGTGACAGGGCTTCCTCTGCGGTGGAGACTTTTCTCAGGGAGTCAGCAACATCCCATGTAAACAACTCTTGCCGAGTCTTTTACACGTTTTTTTTTTTTTTTTTAAGGTAATAACCCACCACCCCACCCCACCCCCGCCCCGAGTAAATAGGTAGCGGGCATCTTTAAAGACAGACTTAAAGTACTGTGCCATGTGTTCCAGAGTATTACCGTTTGGACCATTCATCTTGGCTGCACTGGACTAAACAGTTGGGTCTCCGTTTCCTGGTCTCCAGGGACACCAGGGTAGGGGCAGGAGCGCAGGGGGTGAGCCTCCCGCTGGGCCCGGCCCTGGGGCTGCCCGTGCTGTATGGGGTGGGGGTGTGCGGCACCCGCGGAGCAGTGTGGTCCCCAGGCCAGGAATGCCAGCTGCTCTCTCCGTATACTGTGTGTTTGTCCTTTAAAAAAAAAAACAAAAAAAAAAACAAAACAAGCCGCCGTAGCCATGAAAATTTTGTCTGTTATTTTTGCCGGGCGCTGGGCTCGGAGTGACATGCGAGAGCACCCTGCAAGCTGACACAGTGTTTTCTTGAGCAGTTGGAGCTGGTGCGAAGGGACTGGGCTGACTTCGGAGACTGGCCCGTCCAGGAAAGAGCTGTCTTAAGCACAGCTGGCGTGCTCCTAAAACGTGTATGCGTTCTCTCAGCCGCTTCGACGTGCGCGGGGACGGTAGGCGATCCGCTCTGAACAACCAGGACCAAAACAGCGTCGTCGTTACCGGCACAGGTGCAGGCGGAGGGTGTGGACGTGGCTTCAGGCTTAGTTACTTCTCCCCCGTGCGGAGTGAAGGGACAGTGGCGTTTAAAACTGTGAATTCTAACTGATTTCACACTTGAAATTACTCCGCTTCTGCCTTCCTGGCTGAAACGAAAACCGAGGACTGTTTCTGAGGCAAACAGATGCCTGGACACCTGCAGCGTTGCTGGCGTTCCATTCTCTCCAGTTCAGGGCTGTAAAGGCGGCGGCGGAGAGCGCGCCTCACTCCGCCGCTAATCCTGGGCGGGCCCCGCCGCTCCCGGTCTCTGCGGGGCACCGAGCACTTACCCAGAGGTGCCCTTCACGCCCCACGCGTGCGTCCTGCCCGCGGCCCCAGCTCTCTTCTCCTGTCAGCGGCTCCTCTTGCCGTGGCTGCAGCCTAAGTCACATGGACAGTCTCTTGGCAGGTTTTGTTCCCTCTTGTCCCTGGAGGACTTCATTCTGCTTCGTTCCAACGGGTGGATTGGAAAAGAGTTGCCACCTGGCTTCTCGGAGGGTTTCGTCAGGGCTGGGTGACTCCTGGCAACAAAACAGGACAGCGACAGAGGACGCCAGGCCCGGAGGAAGGGCTGCCGGGCAGTTCCCGAATTCTGTAGGCCGGGGGGCATCCCGCCGCCGGGGGCCAGTGTCTTCAGTGGCTTCGGAAAATAGGGAGCCAGACTTGGTGATCTGACCCTTTTCCAGGAAAGGGGTAATTAAAAGTTACTTGAAATCTGGCTTGCTTCCTAACTAGCACTTGGCACAATCCGAGTGTGTCAGTGTGTGTGCAGAGGGCCGGATTTCAGGGACACGCGTCAGCTCAGCCTGCCCGTCCTCCAGCTCCGCCAGGGCGCACCTTGTGGGGGTGGGGTCTGCGCCCTGTTCACCGACCCTCGCCTGTGTCGGTCGGCACCGCTGGGTACTGGTACTCCTAACACCCTTCCCTTTCCAGGCTCGAAAGGTCCTCTCACCTGCCCCCATTCTCTTTGGGCTTCCCACAGACGCGTCTGCTCGCAAGGAGGCTGAGGGGTGTGAACCCCACACCCTAGGGACTTGCCATCCTGTGTCTGGGTGCCTGAGCTGGACGCCGAGTCACCTGAGCACAGATCTGCTTCGCCTGCTTGTGGGTGACTCGGGACACCTGTTGCAGAACAGATGCTGCTGCTGCCATAGAAGGATCTGTCCGAGTGCAGAAAGAATCTCGGCTCTCCAAGCTTACGGGGTTGCCGCCTTGCTGTGGGGGCGACGTGTGTGCCTTTTATGTTAAAACGGCTTCGCGCAGCCTTTCAGCAGGGAGCCCCTGGGGGCGTTTGTGTGGAGATTCGTGCATCCCGTGAGTAGAGGGACTCGTTGTCTGGCAGGGTCCAGGGAAGGACAGGTCCTTCCGCGTCGGAAAGGGCACCCTGCCAGCTTGTGAAGCACGTTGCTGCGGGCACCGCGGGCCTGGCCCTAGGGGGTGAGGCTGGGTGCTGATCTCACCTGCGAGCTCGCGTCCTGAACCCGGAAGGAGGGATGCTCTGAGCCCAGCAGCCGAGAGAAGGGGAAGCGGAGAGAAGGAGGGGGCTGCCGCCCACCGCCGTCCACTCGCAGAGCTCGGAGAGGGCTGCAGGGCCAGCCCAGCCCCTGCGGGAGCAGAGGGCTGCGGGCTTCGCGTGGAGACCTGATCAAACTGAGAAGTTTACGGGAAAATCTTAACAAATACGAGGGACATATGGCATGTACATGCAGTTTACGAAAGAGGCCATACCAGTGGGGGAGTGTGCCTCTTAAAGACAGAAAGAGCTGTCTTTTGCCTTTCAGATTAGCGTAAGTTTTTTCCTTTAAATTATATGGTGTGAGGGGCCTTCTCCCATGTTGTGGGGATTGTAAAGTTCACGTGACCTTTCAGGGAACTCTTTGGCTTTAAATTTTTATTCCCATCCATCCTGGTTTGAAATAGTATTTCTTTTGGCCACGTTCCCATCACTGATGTAGAAATTGTTTACTGAGCATCCACAGAGCGCAGGACCCTGGGCTTAACACGGGCAGCCGTGAGGACCATGAAGACACGGTCCCTTGCCCTGTCTTAAAAGTCAGCGCCCCTTCGTTCACTTGAGCCTCGGAGCCCTCCTCTGGGATCTGACGGGGCGCTGTGACAGGAATACCCGCGTTGCGACACAGGGACTCTGTGGTCAGGGGCGCACACAGTCATCCAAAATTCTCAGTGCCGTCTGTAAGAGCGGGGACAGGGAGACCCCCACTCCCGTTTGTGTGTGGCGTTCGGTAGCCTGTTGTTCCCTCCGCACTTCCCTCCTGGCCTTTTTTCTCCACTTTTCTTAAAAAAATTAACATCCAGAGGACATGAGTATGCGGGTTCCAGTCTGCTTCTTTAAAAATCTATGGTAAGCGTATTCTGTACTGTCAAAGGTCCTAAAACCACTGTGGAGTCCTCTGTCTTAGGAATGGGTTACAGCCTCCCTGCCTGCCCCCCGTGGGGGACGTCGATGTTACCGGTGGCACGGAGGCAGGGTTTGCCGCGAGTGCGGCTGCGCGGGGACACAGAGGTGCGTTTGCAGGAGCCGTGCTGTTCCGTACTGCGCCCGCATGTGGCTTTGATGAGCCGAGGCAGGGCCAGTCCCTGTGGGCCAGCCGCCTGCCTTCCCGTGACCTCCGCCCTTCAGCCTGGCGCAGGCACATGCCAGCCCTGCTTCCTGCCCTTGTGCACTGCCCTCCAGGGTGAGCCGTCCCACCCCGGCTCCGGGGGTGACGCCCCGAGCGCACGGGAGGCGCTCGTAGCCATCGGGAGGGCCATGTGCCCTGTGTCCAGGGGCAGCTCTGCGCAGGTCCAGGGTGCGGGGGCCTTGAGATATGGGGCCCTTATCCATGGATCTTCAGAATTTGGGAGAGAAAGAGCAAGATATCTCAAGTTTTAATGTGGGGGGCTTTTGCCTTTCTGTGGTGAGTGGCTGACTCAGCCTTAAACACCCTGCTCTGGGCACAGCAGTGTGCCCAGCAGGGTCCGAGGTCACATCTGGACGACTGCACAGCCGCACCTAGAGGAGGGGGACGAGGAGGGGACTGCTGACCACTGGCCCAAAGGACAAGGGTAGTGAGGGCTCCTGGAAGGAGGCCACGGGAAGCCCGGAGCAGCCGGGGAGGGACAGGGCAGGACTGACAGAGCCGGTGGGCACGCTGCCGCCCCGCCCCTGGGCCGGGTGAGCCACCCGAGTGCGCCTACAGGTGCCTCCCCTGCCCTCCCCACGGAGAGTGCCCCCGGCGGCAGGCTCTGCCCGGTCTCCCACAGCGGGCCGTCCTGGGGGACCTCCTCCTGCAGAGCAGGCTGCCCCTCCTCTCTTCGGCCCCGGGTGATGGCTGCTGGCAGCTCCTCCAGAGGAGCCCTGCGGGGGGCCTCTGTGGGCCCCCCCTCCACACCGTTCACATGTCTTCTCTGGGGCCCTGACCTCAGGGGGTGAGGGTCCAAGGGAGGTCCCTGCTGTCATGAGAATGTGGCCCACTCACCCGGAAAAGGAGCTGACCCAAAGGAATGGGTTTTGTAGACAGAATAACCCCGCTGAGGCTGCAGGCCCGAAGCCGGCTCAGCCCCGCAGTGGGCAGGACAGAAGCGTGGTTCCCAGGCGCCCGAGGGGCTGCGGCTGGGCTGAGCGCGCAGGCCTGGGGGCAGCCCGGCCTGGTGACCACTTCTCTTCTCTCTGCAGTGTGGGGCTGCCTTCCAGGAGGACGACGTCATCGTGCTCAACGGCACCAAGGAGGACGTGGCAGCGCTGCGGGGCCGGATGGAGGAGAGGCGGCTGCGAGCCAGGCTGGGAAAGGTAACCCGGGCCCCACGTGTGTGCCTCACCTGCGTCTTCAGGTTCCGCCCACCTGCTCTTCTGCGCCAGAGCCGGCTGCCCTGAGTGGTCAGGAGGTGACAAAGACCGCGCCCCTGGCGCTGGACAGAACGCAGCCGGGGGGCGGCGGGGGCGGGGGAGCAGCGGCATGTTTAAAAGTCTGTATACACTGCATTCATTCAGGTTGATTTTCTAAATGGCTCTGAATTCATTATCATCGAGCGAAAAGGGAAAGAAACAAGCTTGAGATATTTTTGACAAAGGACAGTTACCGAGAAGGAGGTGCTTGTTCTTCGTTGGACAAGCTCCGTTTTTAAAAAGGGGAAAGTGATGTTTTAGCGGAAGCTTCTGGAGACGTCCATGTGGGCCTTGACCAGCCAGTTGGCCCTTGTGACTGGTGTCCTCTGTCTGCCCCAGGCTTCCTGCCGAGGTGCGCAGAGCCCCCGGGGAGCGACGTGCCCCTTCCGCACAGCTCTCAGCGGAGCCCCTGGCCCTACGCTTGGGTACCACTACCAGGGCAGCGCAACATCTCCCGCGCATGCGCGCAGCTGGAGACGGGGCGGGGCCTGCCCGCCCACCCCGCGCTGTGCGTGTTCTTCGCGTAGCCTGCGCTGTGACCCGGGGCTCCGAGCGTGTCACACATCTGTGGGTTGGGTTTTCAGGACTGGGTGTCACCCTCGGATTTGAATGTGTGGCTGGTGTATGTGACATGAGCAGAGGTTTTTGTGTCTGATACAAGCGTTACAAATCACCCTGCACGTATGTGTCATAAGTTCAAGGCTGCTGCCTGAGAAAGATCTTTTTCCCTCCTTGTCTGTTGATGAGGACCTTCTGAAATAATTAGCCTGTACGTCTGTAGTGCCATCTTTTGGCTACGTAGGAAAATGGCATTTTAAAATAGATTCTCCGAGTGAACGAGGTTCTAGTCATCCTTTCTGTCATTGAAGCAGTTCCAACACAGCTGTGTGGGTTTGGAGCAGTTGATTTCTTTTGTAAATTTTGCTGCCCAATATGACTGTTAGGAGCGACAGACTCCCCCTGCCTCAACGTCTAACGAGAGTTTAGGAGAACAGCCGAAGTACCCTTCAGCAGAAGCCTCAGACCCTCGGGGGTAGACAGACAAACGTCTGAGCAGTTTGGCAGCTTCGAAAAGCCCCGCTGGTGTGGGTGAGGTTCAGCCCGTCCATCCCGGCAGGGCTTTCTGCGCCCGTGTGAGCCTTGTGCCAGGTCCTCTCACTGCTCCTTTGTGTGCCATGGGCACCATCAGCCTTGACGGAGACCGCTGAGGTCTGTCCTCTTCTTGGAACGTTTTGAGAATGTGGTTTCTGGAATACAGAACTTACGCAGGGCTCTACAGATGGACTCTTGTGTGGGGCGACTACATAACCGGAAACGGACGGGGCCCAGGGTGGGGGCTGGTGCTCACGCCGGCACCCCTCCGACCTCCCTTTCTCCCCGCAGAAAGCAAAGAAACCCAAGGCAGCAGAGGCCGTGTCGAAACCGGATGTCGGTGAAGGTAAGAGGTCACTGCAGCGAAACCGTGCGCGAGGGCCGCGCTCGCCTTCCGCTCCATTGTGCTGACTCCGCTCTTTTCACGGGCCTGCAGGAACCTCCAGAGTGAAGCCTGAAGAGCCCGGCCTCGACGCTCAGGACCAGAAAACCACCCCGGCTCCCAGAAGCGCAGGTGGGTCCCCGGGGCCCGCAGAGAGCTGCGTTCCTAGACAGCTGGACAGCCTGCTGGCTGTGCCAGCTTCGTGGGCGTGAGCCGGGAAACCGAGGCTCCTTGGAAACCTGGAATCCTGAGTCCTGTCTCCACAGTGCGTTGAGCTCCCTGGGGACTGAAAACCAGTCACTCTCCCCTGACGCAGGCCTGTCAGGGCCTGTTCGGTTGCCCTGTCAAGCACACACTTGCGGCCGCGCCAATGAGCTGCATGGAACTGGCCCAGACAGTGCAGAGATGAGACAGGGCGGAGGGCCTAGGCGCCGGCTGCGGGCAGGGGTGTTGTCGAGCCCCCCAGGGCCGGGGTTCTGTGCGAGGGGCACCTGGCCCTAGGAGCCTCCCGCTCCCCACCTGCCTCTTGGCCAAGTTCTCTGAGAGCCGTTCAGCATGCAGCTCAGAATTCAGTGCATCTCTCCTGAAACTCACTGACTTAAAGTCCAAAAGTGTTTATTTCGCAGAGAGAAAACCAGGTAAGAGGGTGTGTGGTCTTGTGTTGTAAGCAGCATGCACACAGGTTCCAGGTTCCAGGCCCCACTCTGCACGCAGCAGCTGCCCGGCCGAGGGCGGTCACTCAGCCCCCCTCGGAAAATGGGCTGGCCACACCCCCAGTGAAGAGGCCCCGGCACCCGCCAGTCACAGAGCTGGGCCAGTGGGCGCTCGTCTCTGCAGTCAGGTGGTCACTGCGATTGTAGGTGGTGGACCTCACTGTCGCAGCCTCGTCCACTTCTGGGAGTTGGTGACCCAGATGACGCGTCTCACCTTCCTCCCATGAGAGGGGAGAGTTCTCAGGAGGAGCAGGCTGGCCTCCCGTTGAGAATCTGAGATTTGGAGGGATCTTTAGTCTCAACCCTAAAGTGTTTGCTTTCACTTCCCAACAGCTAATGGGGGCTCTTCTGGAAAAGTCGGGAAGCCTCCCAGTGCTGCCACAAAGAGGTCCATCGCTGATGGACTGGAATCCGAAGCTTACAAGTCCATTTTCACAACCCACAGCTCCGCCAAGCGCTCCAAGGAGGAGTCAGCCCACTGGGTCACCCACACGTCGTACTGCTTCTGAAGCTCTGGCCGCGCCCCACCCCCACCCCCACGCAGGCTCGCAGAGGCAGGTGCTGTGGGCGCCAGCAGGGCCGGGGTCTCTTCACGGGGTCATCAAGTTGCCCCCCAAAGCCTGGTGCCAGCAGGGTCACTCGCCTCTGAGGAGCCTGGTGGCTTCAGGAGAGGGCATGGTGGGCGACCGGCAGAGTGACCTTGCTGGGCCGCCTTGCTGGCCCCTCCACCCCCACCGCCCGCTTAGTGTTTCACCACGTCCCAGAAGGCCGTGCTGGCTGCACGTCTGTGCTCACAATCATTAAAGGTCCCAGATGCCTCATGGCTGTGTGGTTGGCTCATTTTGACTCATGCGGACGGTTCCGCTGCCAGCGGTTAATTAAGTAGGCCGAGCAAGGCTGAACTTGAGACGCCCTCTGCCCACAGGTCTGTTTGCAGGAGCGTCTGAGAGGCTGGGACTCGGGCCCGGTACCTGGCGGGGGTGGGAGGGAGGACTCAGCTCATCATTTCGAAGATAGGAGAGATCGAGTTGGGCCCCTGACGATCTGCTACAAAAACAAAGCGAGCCCGCCTTTCCTCTCGTCTCTATTTTTGTTCATCTGTCTTCCACTCGTGTTTGTGAAGAGAATTGAGTGGCGGAAGTAACTCCGCGACGTCGCACCCATTCCGCTTTTCCTCTCAGCAGAAGGCACGGAAAGGGGTTGCGCCTGAAGCCGGCGTGTTTACCGTAAGGAGTGCGGCGTCAGCACTCAAACTGCCCTCGAGGCGGTTGGGCGGGTGAGATGCCGGCTGGTCCGCCACAGCAGCCCCAGGCCCCGTCCCTGCTCGGTGGGGGCCAGAGGAGGGAGGGCGCCCATGGGCCATGTCCGAGGCCCCGGAGGAGTCGGGTCGAGGCCAGAGAGGAGCCTGGCCCGCTCTGTGTCCGTGTTCTCTGCCTCACGTGATGGGAAGTTTGGCCCTGAGGAGGTTTTGACATGAGCATAGAAGCAGCTTAATTAAAATTATATTAACCAACGTGTTTTTGTTGTGGACTTTTCCAGAACAAGCCCGGTCAGCCATATCCTTTCCCTGGTGACGTTTTTATGCAGCCCAGTTAAACTGTTACTAGTGTAGCATTTCCTCTTCTCACCTCGTTCCGTTGTCACGGAAAGGTGCCGCTCCGCGCTCGGGAACAGCCCCCCCAAGAGCCGTGTGGGGGGAGACTGGGCAGGAGCCCCGGGTTCAGGGCTGAGCCCCTGAAGGTCACAGGCATGCCCTTCGGCAGCCAGATGCCAGGCCAGCTGCTGCCCAGACAGCAGGCATGACCCCTCAGGACCGGTGGGCTGACCTCATCGCCTGGGGGTCTCCTGCAGGAAGGCCCCTCACCTCTGCAGGCAGCTGGCTGGGCCCCGGCCGGCGGCCCAGACCCATCCCCACCCGCCCCCGCTGTCTCGGAGAGTCTCTCAGACCTTGTGCCTGCCCGGGGCTGCGCAGAGCGTGAAGGGGCCTGTGGTCCCTCCGTTACACTCAGCGGAGCGTCTTAATCTGGGGACTAGGATTAAGTCACGTGACCGGTGGACGAGGACAAGCTCTGTGTTCCTTGAAGTGGGACTTTTTGTTCCATGTCCT